>JAEIFU010003669.1:0-25603 GCA_018904235.1 Lordiphosa stackelbergi | reverse complement strand
TTTGCCTTTCTCGTTTTCATTTTTTTGGGGCCTTATTTCATTTCAGTGCGCCCTTATTTCATAATTCAAATTAGGGTATTATTTCATATAAAAAAAACACTTACCCCAAATTTGGGGACTTATTTCATTGGGCACTTATTGCCTGCAGACCGATATTTAAGTCATGAACGGTTATAGAAAAATATTCAAACATTATAATTTATAGCATTGAATTAACAACTTGACCTCATGGCAGCCCCATTTTCAGCTCACCAGATTCCCACCTTAACCCATCAGATCTCACAGAACCTCAACAAAGCCCCACCAGGCACTCTTTAATTATTTAAATTCAAAAAATGTTTCAGGTGTACACATAGGGGAGAGGGGGGGTTGTGTTTTTCGAACATAACTTTGCTCAATATTTTTTCGTTCTGTAAATGTCGTATTTTAGTTAAAAGATGCATAAGAAATCCTCATAATTATATTTAAAAAAAGGTTTTTATACCCTTGGAGAGGTATATTAAAATTGTCCGGATGTTTGTAACAAAAGAGAAGAAACATTCCGACCACATAAGCATATATATTCTTTGATCACGGACTTTTGATATAGCCATGTCCGTCTGTCTGTCTGTTTCTATGCTATTGCTCCGTCAGTTTTAAAGCTATCTCAACCAAACTTTGCGCGAGTTCTTGGGGCAAAAATACGCTGCACATTTGTCGGAACCGGCCGGATCGGATGACTATAGCATAGCCGCCATAGGAACGGTCTGTTGAAAAAAATGCGTTTAGTGAGAGAAACTTTTTTACTTTCAATGCTATCGCTCCCAACCCCCGTATTTATAAGTTTTTTAAGATTTGGCCCACATAATTTCACCGAGGATTTATCAAAATATCAGAATGACTATAGTGATAGCTGCCATAATAAAATTATAGGTCTGAAAAAAAAAGTCTAAGTAAGAAAATCTTTTTTGTTTTAAATACAGATCTATAATATATACTCCACCCCAATTTTACAAGTTTGATTTAAATCGGATGACAATATAAGCATATCAAACTGGCAGCATATGCAATGAGTATATAAACTTCGGTACAGCCGAGTTAGCTTCCTCTATTTTTTTCCACTTCATATTGAAAAAAAGTGATTTTTTGACTTTTTGAAAATTTGTGGGTGGTTGTGAGCCACCCATCTAAAAGTTTGAAATTCGTGATTTTAAGCAATTATTCTTTATTAAATAAAAAAAATTAACAATTTTTCTCATGTTTTGAATAAAATCGATGAAAAGTAAAAATTGATTGGCGGCATCAGGCTTGTTTTCTTTTATTGTATTTACGAGCACTTTTTGCTGGTGGCTGTTCTTTTTTTGCAGCCTTTTTTAATGTTTTTTCTTCTTTGGAGAGTTTTTGCTCTGTTTTATTGCGCATCATTGCAATATTCTCTTTGGAAGTCAAAACCGACTTTTTTGGCAAAGTGGCTCACAACCCCCATCACTTTTTTAGTTGACGTCACATAACCAAAAGATAATTTTTTTTTTACATTTATAATTCTATCAAAAAGGCAATTGACCAAAGATATTTCCTTCATACCTACTTTAGGCATTACGAAAAAAATTTAATTAATAATCACAAGTCAAAAATGAAAAAAAAAAAACTTTTTTTTGGAAACAAAATCGAGTTCTGGTGCACAAACTTAAAGATTTTCTGGTCATAAGAAAGGAGGTGCTTTTCCGTGCCCAATATTCGCGTGGCTCACAACCCCCAGCGGCTTAACCCCCATTCACCCCTAGGTACAAGCGATTAAACAGCTTAGGGCGGAGAAAAAAAAGAAACTTACCATTCATTAGCACCTCCTAAACCTACCTATTTTGAGTCATTAGGTTATGGTCACCCTGAATACTTTTTATTTAGCAGGCACCACCTATGTACTAAGACAGTGGAGTCGCTTTCACATAGGATCAATAGTTTAAGATCGCATGTGCAATTTCTACCATTTCTACCCAGTGAAATATAAATTTTGTGCCTATGCATAATGACAAATGAAGCTGGGGACCAAATCGTCTTAAGAACAATTGTTGGGTTAGGTTAAACTTGAGTACAAACACTATTTGTTGAACATACATCTCCCTATGGACTATGGACTCTTACGAGAATCTTTCTTAGCGTGATTTTTGTTCATAAGCTGTTATTGAGATTGATGTATATATTATATATGTATGTTTATGTACAACAGGTTTGGTGACCCGCCTGCGTCTGCGCTGCACCTTCAGTCTCCAAAGCTCAGTTGAAAGTTGTCTTCCAGCTTTCACTCTGGATAATTCCACTCTCCTGAGTGCACTCTGCGCTGTCATGATGGAACATTTTTTTAGGTAGCTCTTAGAACAACCAAGTTGCCTGGGGAGCTAAGGCAATAGGTGCGGGATAAGGCAATGAATCCAGCGGTCCCGAGCTTCGCTGTCTCGATATCTGCTGTTGTGTGCTACTGTTGGACCTTAGTACATAAGTGGCATAATCCCGTCAAAGCCCTGAACAGTTTCTTTCCACGACATCATAACTCGAGCTTGACTTTGTTGACTCTGATCCAAGTTGAATCCATCGTCTTAGCACTGCTCGAGACCCGAAGTACCAAGCCTGGGTAGTCGGCGAACCCCTCTCAACAGTTGCTTCTATTCTCAATTCAAAGTCAATTTGTTTTTGTTTTTTACATATACTCTTAATATTTTCGTTTTATTGTGTGTCATTACATAGCATTTTGTTTTTATATCCGAAATTCACATATAGTTTGCGCCAAAAAAAAAATACAATTTTTAAAAAAATAACTACCTAAAGTCTAACAAAAATATTAGATAATAATATAATATAGCAACGTTACGCGCTTGGTTTATTTTTTTGCACAAGTTTTTTTTTGTTTCCTCGTTTTTCCATGTACTTTTTGCAATAACAAAACATAATATTTAGATGTAAAAAAATAGTAAAAACTATTATGTATAATAAAACAAATCAAAAATTAAATTGTATATACAAAAATAGTGTGTGTGTGTGTGTGTTTGGGTGTATTAAACTACATACTTACAACTAGCGGCTAATTGCTTAAATATTTAGCAAACTTAAATAACACCAAAAATATACACAACTACACACAAAAATTGAATCAGTAATACAACTGCCGAATTGTATATATAAATGTATATATATATATCTGTATGTTTGGGGTTTGTCAGCGATTATTTTGAACGAGGTGTTGAAAATTGTTGCGTATTTTGGTTTGTCGCCCGCCCATCTTTTGCTGGGAATCTATTGACATGTCTGCACCACTCCCTGTCCCCCCCAGAGCAAACAGAACGAAAACTATTATAAAGCAAAGCAGTTAAGGCACCAAAACTGTGGCATCTCATACGCCTCCTCCTCTTACCTCATACTTTTACAGCAGGTACACTTATGCACATACATACATAGAGTTTAAGAAAAACAGAAGTTGCACTTGTAGCTTGGGCAGGCGACATAGATCTAGTGTAGTATATGGTTATCAGTTATGTGTATAGATATAGATAGATATAGATATATATGTAAATATATGCGATTATTTTACAAATATGTGTGTATGTATATAAAGGGGTATTTCTATATGCATATTTCTTTCTGTACGTTGTGTGTGCTTTGTTGTATACGCTTTACAAAATAGTTATCTCTCTTAAAGCCATTCCTCTCTCTTTCATCTTGCTGCTTTGTCTGTATGTCTGTCTCTCTCTCTTTCGCTGTTTCTTTCTTTCTTGATTTGCTTGCTTCCCGTACTTGTTCCTTAACATATTTACTTTCTATGGATATAGATTTTAAGAGTTGGTTCCAAAATCCAACTCTTAAGCATATATAAAGGGCCTACAATTTACAAACCAAGATGACCCGCTTTTAAGTAGCTCGAAATGGATTTTACCAGATTCTGCTTATAAACCACACATATTTGATATAGTTGGGTCTTATAGTTCTTAGCCAGTATGAAAAAATACAGGATTTGTTAAATTTCATCTAAATTTGGATACCAAGACTCTACTGTTCTGATACCTAAGCCAGGGCCGTTGACAAAAGTTAGACGCGAGCCAAACTTATTGAGTGTGAGTGACATCATCATGCATATGTCAAAGAAAAGCAGATTGTTTAGGATTTTTTCCTTCATACTGATGGCAAAGTAACGTAGGAGAGCAATTCATTATGTAATGACAATTTGCTGCGCTGGGCATAATCACATTTTTCTGTCCTCTAAACTTAATTCTCTCTAACCCAACTCTAAATTACCATCTCTTATACCTCCCATTTCGGCTACTTAGGGTGGCAAATTGAATTTTCTAAGAGTTTCTATGTATTTCTAATTTTTGAAATATTTATGAAATTTAAAATGGGTCTGAAAACTCTTGCTGGAGCTTGTTTTAAAAATCTATCAAATGCAACGGAATATAAGAAAACAAACTGATTTTAAATTCTCAATAACTTTTCCATATTTAAGCCGGAATCTAAGGTTCGCTTCGCAGCCAAAGTTTGGGTTTTGTTTGTTTTTGATAGGAAATTACATGAAAATGCTTACATTCAAAATCCAAATCACGCTCCCATCACTAATACAACACCATTTTTTAGAGCAAACTAAAAAAAAATGTTACTCAAATTGTTGTATTAAAGTTCTTGTTCTTTTCTGTAGAGAAAGGGATTACATTCAGATGGTTAGATATAACCAAACCGAAGATCGACTTGAACCAAACATATCCCTGAATGTGCTGGTTAAACCCCGATAGTTTAAAGAAGATTCCAATCAAAGTTTCGAAACCGTTGCTGCCTGATTTCAATAGCATTGGTTTAAACCTTTGTTCCAGACATATTGGAGCGTTGAGTTTCTGATACGCAAAACCTTCGAAAAACTGAAAATGGTTCCGTCCGTAGGTTCAAAACCATCATAAAGTTTAGGATTTAAAAAGAAGATGAGAAGAACATTGGGTTATTACCTTATTGGATATAACAATTGTCAAAGCATATTTTCCAAAAGTTTCTAATTTGATACAATGGTCCATGGGATATAAAAACATGCAAGACGAGAATTTTAACATAACTTCAAAGTTGTAAACAAACAAATGAGGCATTATAATTTCATTTGAAAAACTTTAACAAATGAGCCAGCGATTCAATTCATGCAAAAATCGTAAAGAAACATTATTAGCTAGTTATGTCAGTTTAACAAAATGAAGTGATGCTTTCTGTACACAGTGCTGTTTTAAGAACATCTCGGTTCATAATTTTTAGGCACAAATGAGGCTAAAAAATGAACTGACAACAGATCCTATGGCTGATCTACCCAAAATAACGGCGCTCCGTGCATTTTAAAGTAATTTTTCGAGCAAAACCTATTTTCAAATTAAAAGGATGAATTTCGGTTCTGTTTCAACTGATTCTATAAACCTTGCTATTTTGTTTTATGCCAGTGGTGCCCAAAATGCCAAAAGCCTATCCCATGGGATAGGAACTCATAATTAGGGTTGTCGAAATATCGATATTGAATACATTTTGACGATATTTTTATGAATACTTTTTCTTGGTTTTTGGACAAAAAGGAAGGTTTCTTAAGGGCATTCTCTTGGATATTAGTGGCATCAGTAATACTAGTAATATCCAAGAGAATGCCTTCAGAAAACCCCCATTTTTGTGGCCGAAACTAACAAAAATACACACCAAAAATTTATTCAACAAGTATTCGATATCGATATTTCGACATCCCTACTCATAATCCTGCCGTTGTCGCAGCCGACACACGCATAGGGAGACAGAATACGTGTGTTCTATAAATAGCACGCTCGGCAGCTGGCTCCCTCACGACGAGTGCTTTCGTCTTTTTCTTCTCTTTTTCTTGACGTCGTGACGTTTACTTTCGCTGCTGCGCACACAAGCGCAAAGCTTGATAATGTGAGTTTGGGCACCACAGTTTTATGCTAATTTTTCGTTGAATTTTATGAAAAATAAAATCTGACAAATTCTGACAAAAATCTTGGCAATTCAAAAGTTAACAACATTCTATCCCTAAAATTTAACTCAATTAGCGTACTGAAGCTTATTCCAAAAGCGTAAGCAACGGTTTGAGTTAAGATTTGGCAAGTCATTTGGATAAAATCATTCGGTATGAGCTTTTAAGGAAAGTAATAAAGTATTTTGAAGACAATCTACAAAATAAGTTTATTTTCCACACAGAAAAAAGGTCCATCAAGATCCTTTTGGAATGGATAGTTTTTTCATGTTCTTTGTGCGATTTTCAGATACATTGGATGAAACCTAAGATCAATCTAAAATTATTATTAATTGAACTATCCAGTCCAAATGCTTACGGAAATTATCCAATGGATTATCAACAAATATTCTTTTTTTCTGTGGGTTCAAGTTCGACAAGTCTTGGAGATAAAACGGTTAGGTTTGAGTTTTTTTATAAGAAGTTCTTAAAAAAAATGTTGAAGTCAATCAGCAAACTAAAGTTTTTTCTCCATAGGAACGGGAAGCGGCTTGGTTCTGGGTTCAATGAATGGAAAGTGATTTCTTAACGGATTCCTAAAGCTTTTCCCTGGGCATGTACTCAGTAGCAAGGTATACTAAACAAGGTAGGCCTACTCACTCTCTCGTTCTCTTGACAACTTGTTAAATTTCAGGCTGTAAGCAATTTTTGTAAGCGAAACATCTCCGCGGACGAATTTTTTGTGTTTTACTTAGTAGCTTAGTAGGCTTTGTATTGAATATATATTACTCTCTCGCTCTCGCTCTCTTTGACACAAATATAAGGAGTTGTGAGAGAGCGAGTGAGCCTACCTTGTTTAGTATACCTTGCTCAGTAGTATTTCAGTACAAGGTATACTAAACAAGGTAGGCTCACTCACTCTCTCTCTCTCTTGACACAAATATACGGAGTTCTGAGAGAGCGAGTGAGCCTACCTTGTTTAGTATGCCTTGTTTCAGTATATCATATAAATAGAAACACTTTCTAACAGCACATGAGCATCAAAGCAAAGCCAAAGTGTTTCTAGTTATATGAAATACTGTGACGAGAGGAATCTAGTTTCTTTAAAGGAAGTTTTTGCCAACACGCATAGCATTAGATCTCTGGCCCAACTTCTACCTAACTTATAGGTACACACATACACACACAGCTCCAGACAGTATCGGTGTCTGCACTGCGTTAAGAAATGTTTGGGCGGACACCCCTAACCTAAACTTTCTTAGCTAATACTAGTATTTGTCCCCTCATTTCTTTTAGTAGCGTCCGCGATTGATATTCTTAATGCGTATGCCCACCTCCAGCACCTGATCACCGGCAGTGGTCACAACATTGCTGGCACTGCTGCTACTACTGCTGTTATTGCTGGTGGTGTTGTTGCTGGAGCCATGACCCGGTACATTGGAGGTGGTCCCGTTTCCATTGCTGCCATCACTTTGAGGTGAATTGTTATTGTTGGTACTGCTGTTGGAGCTGGTGGCCGTTGCCGTGCCAGCTACATTGGCATCCCCACCGCTGGCTGCAGCTGCTCCCGTTAGACGACGCATTACAGTTGTCGTTGTGGTGGTTGTGGTCGTCGTCTCAGCCGCTGCTGCTGCCTGTGAGCCACTGCCTCCCGCACCGCTGGCCGCTCCCAGCTTGAGCAGTTGCTGCTGATGGTGGCGATTGTGATGATTGTAGTTAATGGCCGCCGCCAACTGAATTTGACCGCCACCAGCGCCGCCACCGCTGCCGGTGGGACAACCATTGGCTGAGTAATCGTGCGGCCCGCCCACCGTATGCCGACGCTTGATGGAGCGATTCTGCTTATTTTGTATCTGACGTTTCTTCGTCAAATTCATGTCAGTCTTTTCGTCCTTGGTCAGGCCGGAGGCCGGCAGCGACGAGGAGGGAGAACAGCAGGCGGAGGAGACAGTGGCTGCTGCTGCGGCCGCTACCATGTGCCGGGTGGAGTAGTTTCGACAATTGAAGCTGGCACTGCGGAAGAGCCGATGGTGATCCCGATCCCGACGCTTTTTATTGTAGCGCTCGAGAAAAAACGACGGCGATGGTCGCTCCGCGAGCAGCAGTTTGTCCTTGGGATCACTGGTGGTTGAACCCTCCGAGTCGTCCTCGGAGTCGGCGGCCCGCTCGTAGTTGGCCAGCGAGTTGCTGAATCTTAAATGCAGATTCTTGCTGCTGTACGAGTTGGAAACGGAGGAGGTGGAGTTGCGTTGCTGATTCAGGCAGCCTCCGGAGGCGGTGGGTGTGGCTGCTCCACTAGCCGGAGCCGTAGAGCTGCCCTGATGTATGGGCACAGTGGCCGAATGCTGCAGCTTGTGTGCAGCCTTAATCAGACTCGCCGGTAGCTGCAGCGGCGCCACCGTTGGCTTCATCCCAGCCGGTTTCTCCTCCAGACTATTGGTGGCCGTACAGGAGCGACTCAGTAGCAATGAATGTGGAGCATCCAACGGATGGAACTGATGGAACAGCCTCTCTGGCGACTCATCAGCATAGGGAATGTTCTCGGAGTGCAAATGGAGGGGCTGTCCGAGGGTGTGACGTCGATTCTTGGGAAACTCAGGTGAACCATTCTCATCGTTGGACTCGGAGCCGCTGCGCAAGTTCCGCAGTTTGCTGTCCAGCGTGTCTGTGATGGTGGTTAGCGACATGGAGCCTGCAACAGGTGCGCAGAAAGGGGGATGAGTCTTATTTAGCATTTGGTTTGTTTGAACTGAGCTCCTACCCGTATCACTGAGACGACTGCTCGAGTCATCGTCGGTCAGCAGAATGGATATATCCACACTGCTACGCTGCTCCTTGCCCAGACCCAAACTGCCTGCCGAATCCACACTGGCCGAGTCCTTCTCATCCAAACTGGCCTTGCGTATCTGTTGGCAACCCCCACCACCAACTCCTCCACCGATTGTGCTATTGCGCTTTTTGGTAGCGGCTGCCGCTCCACCTGCTCCCGCCTGTATGGTCGTCGATGAGGTTGTGGTGTTTGAAGATGAGGAGGAAGAGCTGAATTTGGTTGTTGTCTTGCTGGAGCTACTGCTGGTGCTGGTGGTGCTGCTAGCCGACACTTTGGCATAGTCCAGCGACTGCAAGGGAATTGGATTAATTTGGTTTGAAGCTGAGTTTGGATGCGGACAGCTTACCAGCACACTTTCGCCCGAATAGGTGTCCGAATTGACGGCACTTCGCTTGCCATGGGTGCGCCTCCTTAGCTGGGGTATGAAGCGAGAGGTGCGTGTCTCTCGCTCGGTGATTCTCTCTATTTTGGAGAGATTATGCAACAGCATGCTGGTCTGATCCTCCTGTGTTTGATGCTGAGGCTGAGCCGGACTGGCCACGGCAGCGGCACCACTTACATCCGCCACATCCGGCAGATTGCCACCCTCAAAGAAATATTCATACTGTAAAAAGTAGAAAGGAGATATGCCGTTGAAAGGATTTGGATAGTATAAGACATGCTTTCGGACTAACGCCCCTTGTGGTAAGTAAGCTTTCCAATTCTGTGTGTAAATTATCCGCCTTCACTCACCTGTGTAACCAGCAGCTCCACTATGCGACACTGATGCTTCATATCCTTCACAGCCGTTTCCAGAGTATCATTCGGTGTCCTTATAATCGATGGACCAAATATTATGGCCAAATTCTTGGGCTCCATGCGATTCACTTCACAATTGTCGCTAACCCGACACAAATGACGTATCAAATGCTTCATTGTCTCATACGGATGACGCGGCAGTGACTCGACTATATCACGCAGCAGTACAATTCGCTCCAACCCAGTTTTCTTGTCGGCCTCAATGAAATTGATGTAGAAACTTGCCGGCATTAGGGCATCCGGTAGACTGCGTATGAATAGCTTAAGCAAACTGCTAACCACATTCACATCCTCCCATCGCACATCGCTCGCACAGCTTTCAAATTGGAAATCCTTGGTGTTGACCAGTTCGGAAAGTTCGGATATGGCAGCCTTATTGCCAGGTATGCGATAAATGCCCACCACACTCAAACCCTTGGTCTCCACAATATTGGTGCAAACCTCAACCAGATGTGGAACATAGAGATTAAGTTTGGACATCGGACAGCTGCGCAGGGGCAAACCAATGGAACCACCTGTCTTTAGGGCACAGGGTGAGGCTAAGTCGGCATGTGATACACCACTGCCACTACCGCCACCACGCCTAAAGAGTAAATCTTTCCAATTCTTTGACTTTGGTGAACCCAAATCCTTATCCGGTATATGTTTGTGCGAGGAGGATTTGCGTGCCTTCATAACGGGCGATATGGAATCACTGGTGGCGGCAACTATGGCAGCAGCAGCTGGCAAAGCCTCCATACCACCAGAATGGGAGCTAAGTGGAGAGCTATCTGCAGCAGTAGCCTCATCCAGATAGCTAGAGGTGGCCGCTGTCTTTTGCGGTTCAGCCAGTTGTTTACCCTGAGGCTGTTCCTGAAAGTGAAAAGAAATGGAAAAGGATTAAGGATTAGTAAACAGTTTACATTCAACATTATTTTAAGATTGTTTCCGAACCAGAAGATAAAAGAAAAGATTGAAATTTCAACAAGAAATTTTTCTCTGGCCTGATATTTCCATTAATTTTAAGTCGTTAAAAAACTGAACAATTTTTTAAGACAAATCAAGTGGAAATGTACAAGAAAATTAATAGAAATAAACTCTGGCCTCCATTTTAACGATCTTGGGTCGGCAAATCATAAATTATAATTATAAATTTCAAACTCTAAGCTTTCATACAGATTTTAAAGATGATTGGATGAAAAACCAAAATGTTACCCTACTCTTTTAAAAATATTCATAATCGCAACGTTACAGTCAATGTAGCAAAGTACCGTGAGGTGATAAACGACATTTTGTTATTTAAAATAGAATTAGATAATCAACATGATTTTTAGGTCGTTCCTGCAAAGTGATTTGATTTTGATTCTGATTTTATTTCGGTTTGACCAGATAACCTGAAGAAAATGACAAAAAACTTTCACACTAATTTGCTGTCTTACAAATTGTGAAAAACAACTTCACGGCTATTAGATTTTGTGATTTAAATATGGAGGAACACTAATTTATCTTTATTCCCACGTTTATGATTGTTTTACATATTTCAGGGTTCAAGCTAAGGTCTTTTAAAGGGAAAACGCACCAATATTATGAAGTGATCGCAGCCAAAAACCAAAGAATTATCGGAACTGCTGCTGGAGCTAATTAAAGACTCGGCTGAGTTGCTTGAGGTAATCTTAAATATCATCATTATTAATAAAATGACCGCACAAAAATGTTATTCCCGTGTTATTGCTAGGTCTGAAGCATTTAAAGACGTTAAGCAACTTGTATTGAAGAACAAAATGCGGACCCTGAGGACACAGTATATAAGTGCATTGCAATGGCGAAACAGTACAGGCGCCGGTCTGATATCCGAAGGCGATGACCGTACTGTAGCAGGTATGGGAAAAAATCATAATTAATATAAAGATTTTTCAGTTATATTTTGATATGTGATATTTTCTAGACCACATAGAGCTACATCGGCACGTGCCCATCTTGGATTAGCCCAGAAAAAAGATTCCCTTCTAAATATGCTACTTTGCATGCAGGAGCAGAAATCTAAAGTGGATGAGCAGTTATTGGAACTAGAAAAAAAAAACTAGAATGGGAAAAAAGAAAAATTAGATAAGGAACTAATGGCAAAATCTTTACTAAAGGCAATGGAACTTGAGCATCAAGGGGAATTTAAGCAAATGGAAATTAACAAGGAAATACAATTGATGGAGATGCAATAGTCAATAACTAGACATCGGATTTTAGGTGAAAACATATTTTTAGGGCAAAAAAAATTTCTGATTGCATACAAATTTGTTGTATCATTTGCATATTTGACATATTTTTATATCTTCGACCCAAAAGCATATTAAGGATTAACATATTTTAACCTATTTCGACCTATTTTGGAATATGTCATATCTTTTCTTCTTCTTGATTGGCCTGATGCTTGCATCACAACCTGTTCGACGGTCTCGGCCGCTGCAATCAATGTCCGCCAGTCGCTTCTGCTCCGTGGAGGTGGCGACCAGATTTTCACACCAAGCTTGGAAATGCCTTTGCCCGAACCTGGTCGTCCACCTTTTAGTCGCAGTTCTTTCGTAGTCCTCTTGTAGACCATTTCTTGCTGGAGCTTGTTCATTCATACGGGTGACATGTCCCAGCCAGCGCAGCCGCTGTTGCTTTATGTGCTTGACCAGACTAGTATCCCCCATAGAGCTCATACAGTTCGTCATTCCTTCGGATGCGAAAATCCTCGCCAACTTTTAAAGGTCCATAAATCCTGCGAAGAATTTTTCGCTCGAAAACGCCAATCGCCGCCTCATCCGCTGATGATATTGCCCATGCTTCTGCGCCGTTTTGCAGGACTGGGATGGTAAGCGACTTGTGTAGCGCTATTTTTGTTCTTCGCTTGAGGTCTCTGCTCTTGAACTCCCTACTGAGTCCGTAGTAGCATCGGTTTGCGAGCGTGATTCTTCTTCGGATTTCCAGGCTAATGTTGTTGTCGCCGGTTATCATCGTTCCGAGGTAGACAAAGTCCAAAGTTATGAAAGGTTCGCGTCCCCGAATCAAACTTTTTGCTCGTATGTGAACTGAACATATTCACAAAATTCGTTACTGCCTTTTGCGGTCACTACGAATCGACGCCCACCGTACGAGAAAACGGAAGTACAATACGAATTCAAACCATTTACCGTAATTGTGCTTTGAATGGTACGCTATCAACCTTCTCGAGTTTAGTAGTAGTATTTTTTTTTTGTTTTTAATTGCGCTCTAAACATTAGTACGGAATTTTGGTATTTTGAGTAAAAATATTTTGATAAATTTTAACCTATTCTCACCTAATTTGACCTATTTTGGACCTATTTGAGCATATGATTTTTACCTAAAAAACATATTTTGGATAAGATCATCTTAAAAAATGCTCAATCTTTTTATTAGTCCAATGCCAAAATTTTATAAACAATGACCCATGACCGTGTTTGAGAGCAGTAATATTGAGAACAAAACTGATTTTCTCACTAAAACCCATTTTCCGAACGAACATTTCTATGGCAGCTACAAGAAGTAGTCATCATCCGATCCGGTCGGTTCCGACATATTAGCAGCGTGCAGTAAAAAGAAGACTCTGTGCAAAGTTTCAGCTCGATAGCTCCAAAACTGAGGGACTAGTTCGCGTAGAAACACAGACGGACGGACAAAGCTTAATCGACTCAGCTCGTCATGCTGATCAAGAATATATATACTTTATGTGGTCGGAGATGATTCCTTCTATGCGTTACAAACTTCTGGGCAAAATTAATACACTTTTGAAGTGTATAAAAAACATATTTTGGATATGATTATCTTTCAAAAGTGCTCAATGTTTTTATTAGTCCAATGCCAAAATTTTGAATTTTTAGACCAAAAACAAAAAAAACCTTAAGTCCGATGTCCACTAATAACAATGCTTAATTTATGTATATTAAAAAATATGTTTAATACAATAAAAATAAATGCGTTTATTCAATGTTCATCAAGCGAAATATTAGCTTGCGTTTTTCTTCGCCGTCTTTTGATATGGATAATTTGACCAGCGTCAGCATCATTTCTGTTATTCTCAGCATATGAGTTTGATTCAATGTGAAAATTGTCATCACAGCATGATAAATGCATGATAATGTTATGTAAAATAACGTGCCAGCATCACTAATCCCAAACCATGCTGCCGTTTTAACGATGGACCAATTGAACCCAAGACGATATTAAACCACCATAAGTTGTACGTTAGTTGGGATCTGTTGGCTGCTGCGCAAACCATTAAAAACTTTATCATTTTCTATTAAGCTCAAAATAACGTTGAAGCTTTCCCAGTTTACTCTCATATAGTGCTTAAAACGACTGTTGTACAGATTTGGCAGCCCATCGGTTATGAATTGCTTACATTTTGAGACAGTATGTTTGATGTTAGGAAAGCCATATCGATATAGTTCTCCTTGGATACCATACATTAACAGTTCGTTACAATTTGTAACTTACAAATATGGTTCTGCCTTTTCCTCGAACGATCTGCATTCACAAAACCTTAAAAAACAAACCTTAAACAAAGCTGCGAAAATTCCAAAATTATATACTATTTTTGATTGTTTCTATCAACGCTGTCTTTGCACTTTTGTTTGGCATTTTCTAGAATTTATTAAATTCTTTTTCCTTTTTATAATAATCAACATTAATTTTGGGTCGTTCCGCTAAAGTTGTTTTATTTTGATTTTGTGTGTCAGTATTTTTTTGTTATTTTCTTTAGGTTATCTGGTCACACCGAAACTAAAATCAAAATCAGTATCAAAGTCACTTGCAGGAACATCCCTAATGTATTTACAGCTTTTCTGATTCCTTATTATAACAAAATTGGGCTGAATACTAAGGATATAATGTGGAATTTGTTGCGTGCTTCACCAAAAAGTTGAAGACATGGTAGCTTGTCCTATTTTTACTTTCATTGTTTTTTGAGGTTACCAAACGATTAAAACATTGATTGTATGGTAGGGCAGGTGAAGCGATATGTTCTCCAGCGATAAGCCTACTGAAGATACATTCGGGAGAATGATGAAACGGTACCGTATATGCAACCAGCTCATTTTTTGGTGTACAATAATGAAAAAGTTGTTTTCAGTTGTGAATAAACACAACTTTTTCGGACCTAGAGCCATCTAAACTCACTAATTAAAAACTAGAAAGGTCGCCAGATAAGTACAAATGCTTCATAATATTAAAGCTTATAAAAAATAAAACTAATGTAAATAATTAAATATGATTGCACTCAATAAAAAGCTACATTATTCCCCTTTATTTAAAAGTTAGTTAACTGCTTCAAAATTTTGGTTCACTATTCGCAGATTTACAAATTTTTTGAGATGCACTGAACCTACCTTTTGCACTTAATATACTGCTACCAAAAAATAGAAACAAAATAAAAAATTCACTTTGTTTTCTATAACTCTCTGCACTTTAAAGGCGTACGACTGTCGCGTTCGCGACTGTGGAAATGCCCATATGTATAAACCAAAGATGTAATGGGACTACTATTGTGTTGCTACAGTCGACCACCAAAGTAAATACGTCGGGAGCGCACCCACTTGCAGGTGTTTAAGCATAAACACAAGAAAATACGACACACGAAAACAAATGTACACAAAACTATCATAACTATCGTATTTGATTCGTGGAATCGAAACAGCCGGTATGGGGTGATTCGTTAATGAAGCTAAATTTTTAACGTTCATCTTGTTTCCGAGCTTTCTAGTTTAGTCCATTTTGGGTTTGTTCATTTCTTTTAAAAATTTTAGTCCCGTTTACTTACATTATCATCATAATTGAGACTATCCTTCCATTGAAGTAAGCCAAATAGACGTTTCATTTCATTGCTACTTTTGGTTTTGAACAGAATCTCTGTGTAGGGACCGCAGGTGGTGGCCGATGCTCCAGCTGCTGCCAATGGTTCAGCTGCAATGCTGCTGCTGCCCGATGAAGTGGTCAATTTATCATGCCCATCATCTAAATTTAGCTCGTTACCCAGTGTGGCCAGGTGGGCACCACTAGCACTTGGCTTTGACTGCATGCGTATGAGGAATTTCTTTTTGTCCAGCGACTCATCAAAGAACTTAAAGTTTCTAATATCAAGCTCTATCACCTGAAAGCAAGAAAACGTTACGAATTACCCACTAAAGCAAGATTCACTGCTTACATTATGCTCCGACTTGGCATGACGTCCAGAATAGATGCGCAGCAAATCGCCTTTGATTTCCAGTTTTACCTGACGCCAGGAACGATACTCGGACATGCGCTATTGAATGCAAGACTTGGTCAGTATTTCTGCAGGTATTTAAAGAGTTACTAAGCTCACCTTTCCATTGATGCAGGAGGATTTAATTTCAATTTCCGTCTCAAAGGCCTCCAGTTCATTGGGCACATATTTGCCATTAAGCTCGGCATCGATATGTATGCTAGAGGAAGAAGCCACTTGTTATCTTTCCCCAAACTCTAATTGTGTGCTTGTTACCCACCTGCTGCGCATATCACTGCTCATGGATGCACGGCGACCCCCATGTGCCGATAGACGTACATCCTCCAGCCCATTGGGTGTCTCTATAAACTCATGACCACCACCCGCACCAGCTACTACATCATATGTGGGATCTGGATGCTCCTCCACCAATGCCTTGGTCTTGGAAGGCTCCACAACGGCGGGCACTGGCACCTCCGAAGCGAGTTCTGCAACATTGGTGCTGCCGGCAGCATTAAAATCTGCCTCATTATTGGTGGCCCTTAGATAGGAAATCCTTCTCATGGGTTTGCCCTCATCGAAGGAGCTGGAGGAGAGTGGTTTATAGCGACGTACTACACTGCTGGTTGCGGAGGAAGTAGCCTCCACAATGCCAGTGGCAGTGGCAGCACCATCCTCCGGTTGCTCTGGCAATGTGGTGAATTCTGTAAGAGGATAAAAGGCTTAAACTGATGCCCTCTTGTTTGGCCTCCTGCGCTACTCACTGCTGGGGGTCGGCTCAATGGTGGTCTGTGCCAGCGTGGCCTTGTGCAGCTCCATGCGACTGCTGGTCTGGCCATCCACTGTGCTCTGGTGCTGCTGCTGCTGATACTTGGCCTGCATTTGATGCAACGGATGCTGTTGCAGTGACTCGTAGAGCACACTTTGTTTCTTGACACTGCCGCTGGCTGATTCTAATGCGCTGGTATTGATGGATAACGGTTTAAAGGGATCAAAACCTTTGGACATGTGGGAAACCAATTTACGCTCAAAGCTGGAAAATAAATTCTGATTAATATTTGGGGATGCGGGGGATGTTCGTTCACTTACACTTTATTGGTAACGCCTGTTTCTTGCAGCGTCTCAAAGTAATCCAGCTCCTTGGCATACTTGGCATTATTATTGCTACTGATGGCCACCTGACGATGCTGCGATGCGGAAGATGAGGACGATGACGAAGCCTGGACCGGAGCCGAGGATCGTTGCACCAGTTTGCCCCCAGCATAGTACATATCGTAGCCCAGTACAATCTGCTGCTGTTGTTGTTGCTGCTGCTGCTGCTGCTGCTTGAGCAGCACCTGTTGTTGGCGTGCACGTGGAGCACCTGGCGGCGTGTGTGAGGGAAAGAAATGTTGAGCTGGCTGTGGCTGTTGTTGAGCCGGTGATCCGTTTGAGGCAGACACCGCTGATAGTGAGCCGGCGGAGGGTACTGGCGACTTGAGGAATTCCTCCTTTTGTTTGATCGATTCGCGTAATCGTATCATTAGATCGCTGTTCTCCCCACCACCAATTCCACTGGCATTGGCCACATACAGTGCCTGACTCAAGGCGGCTGCCGATTTGGGTTGACGTGTGTTGGGCGTGGTAGTGGTGGAACTAGCTAATACTGTTAGATTCGGCGGCTGATTGGCACTGAAAGTAAAGAGAAAGAAGAAAACATTTAAATAAAATTGTCAAAAATTAACATTTTGATAGTTCACCTCGTCTTAAGATCGGACAGCTTGTAGCTACCACTCTTTCCAAAGCAATGGAACAAAGACTTCAGTAGCTCGAATGCCACTGGAAAAACGGAGCATTTGTCATAAGGGATATTTTAATTTAAATAATCGCCTAAGGTGTGGCGACTATACCCATTGAATTGGAATGATTTTGGAATTTTCTTAAAGTTTTTTTTAAAGTGTGAAATTTCTGAGGCAGCAGCAGCTCAGCAGCACGAGCAGAAGCATACTTTGGCCTTTAAAATTCGGCAGAAGGAACAAAAGTTCGATGCGAAAAACGTTCAGTTCTGTACAGATTTGCTATCTTTCTTATAACCGAGAGCTTTAAGTAGTTTTAGTTTGACAAAAGCTTGATCATTGTTTCGATGTCCTAACAACGCACGTGGATTTTATAAAAAACCGCGTTTTGTTCGTTTCAGTGGTTGACGCATAGTATTTTATCATGCCTGTGTCCGTTTTCTTAAAACTTTGAGCTCTTCTGATCACTTAAGTTTTTTCCTTTGGTGTGTAAAAAGAGATTGCTGATTAAGTTGATAGTGTACCGACTGATCTAACAAAACGTAAAGCAATCAAATTATGGGTGAGATAATGTTAGACAATTTTTCGCCCGAAGAATTTCCGGATCAAAAAGAGCGCATTTGTGACATTACATGCACCTGTTGCGCCGTCTGCGTGTAAGCCCTACTGGCGCCGTGCACCGATTCGCCTGGTCTTTGTTATTGTAACACACATCGAAGTGAGACAATTGTGATGCTATTTCCAATGCGTCTCATTGAAAGCAGTTTCCAAATTACAAATCGCGGAGCAATAGAAGAAAGGACTTGCGTCATTTGAATATTTTTAATAAAATAACTCGATGAAATTAACCGAACCGTCATCTATAGCAGCCAACACCACGCCTGGCCCGCAGGGGCCGAACACATTTCGCAATTCACACCGACACGAGCCGAACGCATGCCGAGGCTGGTGCCAAGAGAGCAAACATTTTTCCACATCAATACACTCTCACTTTTTAACCCCGCTCTTCTTGACAAACCCTGCTCTTAAATGATTTTCGGTTCAGTTTAAAATTTTTAATATGACATTGGTTTGGTTTGCATTTCGGTTCACGATCGATTCGGTTTGGATCTATTCAATGTTGTATGGAAAAATTATTTGTATGGATCCTATTCAAGTCTATATTATATACTAGCTAAAGCATAAAGAAAGAACTTTTTAGAAACAACCTCATTAATATTGGTTCTTTTTTGGCATACAAATCAATAGCATTTAATTTTTCTGAAGCAGAGTTATCGGTTTAAAGCAGTTTCAAGAACCAATCCGTTATATATTTTATAAGACTTGACCAAATGAAATAAAGTTGAGTGTAAGAAATGACAAATTTGATCTGCATATGCAAATAACTTTGTCTTTGTGTTCAACGCCGTTCATATAGATGGGTAGGCAGATCAAGAATATGGAATTTTAATGGGCACAGTGTATGAAAAATCCATTTATAAACATCTGCTGATCGCAATCGACTCTCAACCAAACACAGTTTCCAAATGGTTAATGCCTGTCCCAGTCGCTGATTTAAATGATGCGACACTTTGGCGCGTGCCAATGCCGATCAGCGTCATCGTCGCGCCGCTTCGTTACGCATGCGCAACAAATCGCGTACTCTGGTCACGATCACAATCCAAAACTGATTGCCAAATATGTTAAGCAAATGTTTGTTGAATATATAGCCACCACGCCCGGCCCTTTATTGATTTAGTTGTGTTTTCTTTATCGCTCACTGTTAATATTATTAAATACTCATAAGAAATTAATTTAGTTTTCTATTTTCTTTTTTTTTTTTTTTTTGCTTCCGTTTGAGCATCCAAACTGCAACTGGAAAGTAAAGTGTGCAAGCCGAACCCTTTATGGTTTTAGGAATGTTGACAAAATTTTCGACCGCCTTGTGGGCTGATGGACAGGTGTTTGTACTGGGACACAGGTGTGTTTTGTGTGCCTGGTGGGTGGGTAGTCGAGACAGTCTTCGATAAATAGAAATCAAAGTTTACTTACAAGAACAAAGGCACAGTTTTACAATTACATAGAATATGGTCAGAGTAGTTCCTTAAATTACACACTCACCCACTTGTAGACGCCGTAATGGGACACTGATATAAGCATCATAAATAAAGTTTAAGTCTGGGTTGTGATAAACAGAAATTGTTTGAACTTAAACACGCACGTTTGTCGACAAGCATGGTACATTTATAAACATTTTACTTTTCACAGAATTTGTAATGTAAATGTAATGTAAAATTGGCTATAAAGCCCCAAAGGGGCCAAGCCAAGCCTTCTCACAATCTCTTGGAGTGTGTGCTTTAAATTTTTCGCACAAGAGAAAGGGACCTACATCCGAACGGCAAAGTTTGAGAATTTGCTTTTTCATGGCTAGATTACTTCACAGCCCTTCACACCAATAGCTGGTGAAGGTGACCGTATGTGTAAAAAGCTATTTTCTACGGAAAGAAAAAAAAAACTTATTTATTAGATGTTCCGAGGCGGGATCGAACCCACGACCTCCCGCCCAGCAGTCCAGCACACTAACCGCTGGGCTACACACGACCACGGAGAAGAATTTAGCACTGATTAATCTAGTCGAATGATTTCAGTACCTATTCAGTACTAATCCCTAAACCTTAATCCTTACTAGCAAAAAGCACGTCCCGCTTTGCTGCGCCTTTAACAATATAGAACCAATTTCCGAATCAGTTTGAAGTCAATCGTGAGGGTCAAATATTTACCAAATTTGAAAATATTCCTTAAATTTGTTTTCTCTGGAGAGCCCCGAAATCGAATCATACATACACAGGCTTGAAATCAACGTTTTACTACTTTGTTTTTTCTCCGTTACGACTTTGCTGCTGCGTTCTTCACTCCCCATCCACTTCTTACACAACTTCCACCCGTTTCGCACCCACATCCCTCCCACTTCCCGCCCACATCCCATCCACTTCGCACCCACTTTTCACCCAACTACCACCCACCCACTTCCCCCCAGTTCCCACCCACATCCCTTCCACATCGCACCCACATCCCACCCACATCCCCCCACATCCCACCCACATCTACAGCTCGTTCCCTACCCAACTTCCCCCCGTTCCCACTCACTTCCCACCCACATCCCTCCCACTTCCCACCCACTCCACCCACTTCCCACCCCACCCACCCAGTTCCCACTCACTTCCACTCATCCCGCACACATCCCTTCCACATTCCCACCACTTTCCACCCACTTCCCCCACATCCCACCCACCTATCACCCACTCCCACCCAGATCCAATCCACTTCTCACCCACCTCCCACCCACTTCCCTCCCACTTCGCGCCCACTACACCACCCACCTATTTTCCCACTATTCTCCCACTTCCCAGGGGCATCCGCCGGTATTTCCAACATCAGAAAAATGCAATCACTAATTATTTAGTATTCCATCCCAACAAACAGAGTTTCAAGTCAATCGGATGAAAAATAGTTTTTGCATGAAGAGTTTTCCAGGAATTTTCAGGCCGTTGGGTTAAATTTTCCAACATCGTAAAATCACTCTCAATTTATTTCACTTACTATTCTCACAAACCGAGTTTTAAACCAATCAGGTGAAAATATTTTTCCATGCAGAATTTTCCGACCATTTTCTTCGTGGGCGGATTTTCAAAATTGGGAAAATACGTGTCGAATATTTTGCGTACTATCTTGCAAACCAAGTTTCAAGTCAATCGGATGAAAATGGTGGGGGTGGGGTGAATTTTCCGGAAGATTGGTATGCAGTTGTTGTTGAATTTTCTATAGATCTTTGAAAATAAGTTTGAACTTGTTCGGATGAAAACAAAAAAGTTTCACACAACAGTTTTCCGCGAATTTTGCACATTTCGGTTCGGGTTTTTTGGTTCGCCGATCCGGACCATAAACCGAACCCCTAATATTTTTGCCCGCTCGAACCTGAACCTGAACCCGAACCGGACCCCTTTTTCGAAAAATTAGGTTCGGTTCACAAAGAAAAGCAGTTTTTCAACGGCACATACAGAGATATGTAGAAATTCCTTGTAATCTGACTGAGCATTCATTCATTCAAGAAGGCTGACATGACAAAACGCCCACGGACATACCCACCTAGCATTTGGAAGATCACTTTAACAATAATCAACTTGATGAGTCTTTTTTGGAGCCCTTTCGGTGATTAAAAAGAGATTCATTTCATTTGCGACTTAAGGAAAGGACTCATGCAAATGCTCAAAATGTGATTCATTTAAAAACGACTCGAAAAAAGACTCGCAAATGACTTGAAAAGGAGTCGAATCTGATCAGAAAAACGGGATAGAAATGACTCTTATAAAGAGTCAGGGCTGGGGTACCATTTTCTCCTGACAAAAGTATCATTTATGACATTAACGGGTCAGAAAGTTTGAAAATTGCTTTTTCATGGCAGTTCTTCCCTGGCGCCACTAACTGGTGATTTATGACCGTATTTATTTTTTTTTTTTCCGGGGCGCGCTCCCCCCCCCCCCCCCCCCCCCCCCCCCTCCCTCCTCCTTCGGCCCCCCCGCCGCCCCCCAACAAACAAAATTAATCAGACAGAGGACTCGAAAAACACTTGATTGTGATTAGAAATTTCATGAAATGTTGGCTGGGTAAGGCCCATATGAAAAATTTCGATTACTACTTTGAAACATAACTCCGAATTTGTCTGGCCTTTTGACCGAATATAAAGCCCATGGGCGTAGTGTCCCGTATTTAAACTTAAATGACTTTAAATGCACAAAAAAAATTTAACATATTATGCTTTCCATACCCTAAATGGACAAAGAAATTTTGTCCCAATTTGCTAGTATGATTTTTTCACATTTTCAGTACAATTAATGCAAAACCTCACGATTTCAAATTTGGCAACATCCATTATCGAGTTCATATAGGCACTATCGAATACTTTGTTCGCGGGCTATGGGTATCTTTTTACAAGCAATGTTTTAAGGCTGACAACATTGACGTTTGGGTATCAGAATCTTTTCCACAATTATGCAATCAACCCTACAAATTAAATTCATTTAAAAATGTCTTTATCGCGATACGCTAAGATGATTTGAACTGAAGTATTTTTGAATGATATGATCTTTTTTCTGATGGTAATAAAGCACTTTACTTAAAAAAAATCAAAAGCAAATCAACTTTCAGGAATACCACTAATGTTTATAAATCTGAGGGTGCTTTGATTTTTGATTTATTATCTATCTCTCTCTCGATTTCAGCAATAGCTGTCAAAACTCGATAAACATTGAATGCCATACCTGTTATGATTGTATCATTGTACAGAGTATAAAAATAAGTATTAATAAATCGAAACTAATCTTTTATGTTCGAAGCAGAACCTTAGGTTCAGAGTTTCAGGAACCGGTTTGCAAACCGAACCTTACACTTTCAACCCCTGCACTGAACCTACTGCAAAATTTTAAGGTTTGCAGCCTTGGTTTACATGGCTAAAGAAAGTCTAGATTCGGTCTTTTATTATTTAAATCAAACGGTGTCAATAGTACGGTAAGTACGAAAACTCTTATTATTATTATCCTGGTCCCCCCTCATTGTGCCCCCTACTGAGTTTGCAACTCTCCTAAGTAGCCATATTTGCTGTACAAAGGTCAGGATTTTCGTGGGTTCTAAATTACTGATATTGTTTGGGTGTAAAATATGTTTCCCAAATCTCCGGAGTCTGCGCTTCGCTAGAGCATCGCAGTGTACTAGTATATGCTCAGAGGACTCCTCCTTCTCTTTACAATATCTGCATAGTTGGGTGTTTGTTATTCCCAACTTGTACATGTGGCTTAGAATCCTAAGTGGTATTCTTTCCTAGTTGGCTTAAGTATACACTAATAATGCTTAAGCTTGTCTCATACCCCAGGAGGCTGTTTTAAGCGTATCTCTTCCTTTCTAAGGAGACTTTTCATGGTATGTTGGCCTATGCCATAGCGGTGACTGCGCCCCTAGAGTGCCAATTCGTCGGCCAATTCGTTTCCGGGGATATTGTTATGTTTCGGTAGGTTATTCCTGATGCCGAGTTGATCCAACTTGTTCTTTGTCTCAATGAGGTGAACGAAAATACTTGATTCAAGTAGCAACATTTTAGTCCGAAATACTTGATTTAAGACTATTTCGGGATATATTAAGTACAGTTAAGACTATTTTAAATTCTGTATATGGGCTTTACCAACCTGTTTCGATTAATGGTCAAAGCTTGTTTTAGCCGGCTAAATCAAACTATTTTAAAATCTTTTAGATCATAATATTGGTTGTAATAGTTTTAAAAATAAGTGCAAAGTATTCTTCATTAAAGTCTCAGAAATTCTGAAGTCAACTCAAATACCTGCTTCAAAGAAAATAAAAGATTATAAAATAGGTACAAAATGTTCTTGGTGCCCATAAAATGCTATAGCCATTCCCAAATTGTTATTAAAACTAGCTATCCATCTGTATAAAATCCAATAAGGCTGGAAAATCCAAAGGAAATGAAGTAAACAAATTCCAGGATGGTACTGTGGGTCAGAAATCTACCTCCCACTCCATAAGCAAAGTGTTGAAAACAGTTGGAAAATTTTAAGTACAGATTCTTTTACAAATAATTTGCATTTTCCGTTGCACATATGGTTGCATTTTAAGTCTATTTTGTCCTCAATCCAATACTAATGGATATGCAAACTGTTTTGATATAAGTCAGAAGTTAGCTGAATTTGGACTTCAACTACACACTGTAACAAAAACCATTAATATTTTTAATTTTTTTGCTATTTCTATTAAGCAATTCCAACTGAGCAAGAGCAACTGTAAATAAACTTCGTTTCAAACGATGCTAGTTTAAGCTTCTTTTGAGCAAAACTTCAGTTGATCGCTGATGGCTTGAAAGTACATGAAGGGCGACGTAACTTTGAGTGGCGTCAATGTTAATTCAACTGTTCACCGTGTAAAAGGTCCAGAGTCATTTACATGACTCTACAAAAGAGCTGTTAAGAGCAACATTATCTCTTGATTACGAGCATGCAAAATGTAAAAATGCGTCAAAGAACAAAATGCCTGGTCACACTAAATTTAATAATGTAAGTACCAGGATTATAAGATATCACCGATAAAACTGCCTATTTGCAAAGTTCGTTAAGTTTTTATCCCCCCCCCCTCCACCAACCAAGCCTTTAAGTATTACTCAAAGTGTGATGATAATTAATGATTTTCTGTCGCTTCCATCTACATTTGTTAATCTGTAACAAAACCACGGTGCGCTATTATGCAACGTCCCGTTTTGCTAGTCAAACGAAACAATGCAAGTGGAAATTTCCATACGGCTTTTATTCACACAACAACCGCAGCAGCAACACCAGCATTAGCCCTTCCCTTGTCAGAACTAATGACCATGACATGACCAGCGCACGAGACTGGGAGTGGGGAATCATAGAACAAAAAAAAAAAAACCTCTCCCGGCTGGCACTCAACTTTGCGAACAAATTAGATTGCACCGCAAACTGAAGGGCAAAGTAATTCAATTTGGTGACAAAAGATTGTCAAAGGGATGCTCTTCACATACACACACACACATAGTAGGCTGCGGTATAAGGTCAGCCTAGAGAGGTGGAAAATCAGTTTAACTATGCAACAATAAAATTAATATACTTGGCCACATTTTTGCTTTCTACCAACATAAATGAAAGTGCAAAGATAAAAATAGTTAACATTGTTTTATAGTCTCTGTCAGTGGCTCCAGGATATAAGTTTTTAAATTGGCTTTGAAAGCCTTTTTGTTCAAGCGCTGCTGCTTCTGGCAGGCAGGCAGCAAGGTAATAAAAGTTGACACAAAGAGAGTCGCCTAGAGTAATTGAAAATTCAATTAAAAATCCATAAATGTTGCACTCAAAAATCTGGAAAATCTATAAGGAAAAAATAAATTTCTTTGATTGAAAAAAGTGAATGTTACAAATTGAATGCGTTTTCTGTGGAAGTTTAGTCTCAGGTGCCAGAGCAGTCACCGCCGCTTTGTGTGATTT
>JAEIFU010003668.1:0-25606 GCA_018904235.1 Lordiphosa stackelbergi | reverse complement strand
ATTTCTAGTCTTTAAAAAATAATAGCGGAATAAAGGAAAATATACCACCGCCGAGGAGATATTTAATGGACGGAACTTTTAAAATAGTTCCCAAGGGTTGCTTTTAACCAGCTCCTAGTCATCTACACTAGTGGCATAATTATTTTGACCAAAAATAATTCATAAATAATCCATTATATCTTTTAAACAAAAAAATCCTAAAATTTTGAAATTTATATCAGATAGTGGTATAAAAGTAAGCTTTCAATAACACATAAGTAGTACACAATCGGTGCTTAGGTTAGGAAAATATAAATCAAAAATATGCAAATGGGGGTTGGCATTAGTATTTTGACAAGATTTCAAAATGGATTTATTCTCAGCACAGGACCTCAAATGCTAAAACAATGATTGGTTCTAGACAAGGAAAGCAATGGTGCTTTT
This sequence comes from Lordiphosa stackelbergi, assembly GCA_018904235.1. Lineage (NCBI taxonomy): Eukaryota > Metazoa > Arthropoda > Insecta > Diptera > Drosophilidae > Lordiphosa > Lordiphosa stackelbergi. Next base: position 25,183 of record JAEIFU010003668.1, on the reverse strand, counting down.
AAAGCAATAATGCCTATTTGGGGGTGTTCCAGCTCAAAAACTAACTGGCGGCCAGTGTAGCTCATAGAAAAGCACAAAAATTTAAATTTTCATGCAAAATCGGCCATTCTTCGCTGATCGATCACGAACTTATATCTTATAAAAATGAAGAAAGTATGAACTACAATTTACAGATAAAACTAAGTACTATAACTTGACAAATCAAATTTAAAAAAACGAGAGCATAAGTTGCTCAACCGACTTCGATATACCCGTTACTCATGAAAAAACATGTTTAACAGTGTTCCCGCGTTCCTTAGTGTGACCATCCAAACAGTGTGCAACATTTTTTAGAGCGTAGCTCTTTTACGGACGTCAGACTGGGGAGTCAATCTTGAAAAATTTTGTCTTGCGACAGATTTTGGGGGGATATCTTCGAATTCTCTCTTTGTGTTTTGTATTTGCAAAATCAGCAACTTGTATCTTTGGTGTAGAAGCGGTGGGTTGTGTGTGGAGCGGGATAGTGTGAGGGAAGTGGGGGAAGTGGTGGGAATCAGGTGAAGATTTGTTGGGGATCTGGCGGGGATTTGGTGCTGGAATCTGGTGTGGATCTGGTGGGGATCTAGTGCGGATCAGGTGGTGATCTGGTGGGGATCTGTTGGAGATCTGGTTGGGGATCTGGGTGAGGATCTGGTGGTGATCTGGTGGGGATCTGTTGAGATCTGGCTGGGGATCTTGTGCTGATCAGTGGTGATCTGATGGAGATCTGTGGTGATTTGGTGGAGATCTGGTTTTGGAGAACTGGCGGGGTTCTATGGGGATCCTCGAGGCAGCCGGGATCCGGTGGTGATCTGACGGAGATCTGGTGGGACCTGGATTAAATCTAGTGGGGATCTGGTGAGGATCAAGTGGGGATCTCGGCGAGATGTGGTGGGATCTGGTGGGGATCTGTTGAGATCTGGTGAGATCTGGTGGGGATCTGAAGAGGATCTGGGGCTGGTGGGGATCTGGTGAGGGTCAGGGGGTGGTCAGGTGGGGATCTGTTAAAGGTCTGGTAGGGATTTGGTGGATCAACAGAGAGTGGCTGCATGAGGGCCAAGTTTTGAATTCTTGTGCTGTAAACTATAATGTTATCTGTTAGACAGTGATTTAACAGTGACTTAACAGTGTCTTAACAGTGACTTAACAGTGACTTAACAGTGACTGGAAAGTGACTTAACAGTGACTTAACAGTGACTTAACAGAGACTTAACAGAGACTTAACAGTGACTTAACAGTGACTTTACAGTGAGTTAACAGCGACTTCACAGTGACTTTAAAATGACTTAACAGTGACTTAATGGTGACTTGATAGTGACCTATTATTTTTAAAATTGTATAACATTTATTTATACAGAATCCGAAAGGTGTATTTTTGCCATTACTTAAGTCGGTTGTACGAACGTAAAGAGCTTCGCTCGTACCGTGCGTCCCATGACACACACTCGTTTTTTTGGATGTAGTGGGGAGGGCTTGGTTCACTTTTTTGCTTATAACTTAAGAACCGTTCATCCGATCTTTATCATTTCTTCGGCAAATCGATTCATTTTGCTAATTACTAACTATCTCTAGAAGCTACAAATCGTCTATCTTTATAACTATAGGAGATATAACGTTTTTTCCAAATTGCGGGGGCGGGAGAGGGCGTGGCCAAAATTTGAAACAAACTTGATCTGCGTGCAGATAAAAGAAGCATTTGTCCCATACATGTCAAACATCTATCTCTTACCATCTCTGAGATCTAGGTGTTCATACAGACGGACGGACAGACGGACAAGGCTAAATCGACTCGGCTGTTGATGCTGATCAAGAATATATATACTTTATATGGTCGGAAATGATTCCTTCTGCCTGTTACATACATTTGCACGACTTTAGTATACCCTTTTTACTCTACGAGTAACGGGTATAAAAAACGTTTCTAGGACATAAAATCCAGAAAAATGGGCAAAAAGGGTCTTTTTTGCATTTTTATGTCCATTTTACATTTAGTCCATTAAAGATATGCAATTTCTAAAGCCAGATTCGGTTTCAGCGTGAAAAACTGTCTAGGACCAATCATTGTTTCAACATTTGTGGTCCAGTGCTGAGAATAAATCCATTTTGAAATCTTGTCAAAATACTTATGCCAACCCCATTTGCATATTTTGATTTATATTTTCTATTGCCGATTTGTGTACTACTTATGTGTTATTGAAAGCTTACTTTTATACCACTATCTGATATAAATTTCAAAATTTTAGGATTTTGTTTTAAAAGATAGGATTATTTATTTATGAATTATTTTTGGTCAAAATAATTATGCCCAATAGTGTATATTCAATATTTTGAAGAGGTAATTACATTGTCCAAGGTAAAAAATCGTAGCAGCCGTAGGCCGAACATTTTTTACAAAAATCGCGCGTTTTTTTTTTAAATGTTCATTATTATTCAGGGACTGCAAATAACGTTATGGGAAAAAAAACTTATAAAAATTTATTTAAATTTAAGGACCTGTATGACCGGGGGAGGCACCAAATTAATTTTTTTGGATCAGCTATTTAAAATGGCCATAAATTTATATATCAATTTTTATCGAAAAAATTATTTTTAATTTATATTTTTTTAATTTTTATTTAAAAATTTTTTTGAAAAAAATTATTTTTAATTTTTAAAATAAAAATTTAATTTAATTTTAATTTTATTTTTAATTTTAAATTTATTTTATATTTACGATGCTTCCAGGTCCGTATAGACATGTATATACATACATAGTGAAATTTGAAAATATTTGTAATTGGGTGCTTGGTTTAAAAGTTATTTGAGTTTAATTTTTATTTTAATTTTATAAATAAAAATTGTTTGACAATTTTATTTCTAATTTTTATGAATAAAAATTGTTTGATAATTTTTATTTTAAAATTAAAAAAATATAAATTAAAAATAATTTTTTTACTAAAAATCCAAATTAAAAATATTTTAAAATTTTATCTTAGGTATTTCCGATATTTTTTATTCTATTGAATAAAAAAAACGAGAAAATATTACGAAGAAATGTTGCAGTATATTAAAGAAAATGTATTCGATATGGAGCCCTCCACAGTAGTGACTGATTATGAGGAAGGCATGAGGAAAGCAATCCGATATGTGTTTCCAACAGTAAAAAGAGTCGGATGTTGGTATGTATTTTGCCGTTTTTATTTTTGGCTAAATTTTCTTTAATGCTTTCAACTTGGTTTTAAGGTTCCATTTTTGCCAAGCAGTAAGAAGAAATATGTGCAAGAAAAAAACGTTGCTACAATTTATCAGGAATTCAAAACAGGCAAATTTAACTTTCCATAAAATACTGGCATTACCATTGCTACCTCCACACTTAATTGAAAGTGCTTTTTGTGAAATCAAAAAGAACATTTTAACTTTCGATGCTAAAAACGATTTTTGTACTTTCTTAAGTTATTTTGACAAGCAGTGGATAAACAAGGTAATAGCTCTATACGTAAAATAATACAAATATTTAACTAATAAATTCTGAAATTTTTATAGGTGGGTTGCAATAATTTTTCTGTTTACAAGGAAAATATTCGCACAACTGCCGCTGTGGAAGCATACAATGGTGTATTGGGGCGTTCTGCGACGCCCAATGACAATTTTTTTAAGTTTGTTAAAGTTATTCGCGACGAGGAGTACTTTAAAAGTCGGCAATTTTCGCAGCTTACTGAAAGTGGCGGGTCTATGACAATGAAAAGACGTAAGAACTCTGTTCAAAAGGATAAAAAGATTGAGGAAGCAACTTTGCTCTTGGACCAGGGAAAGTTAACAGCAGCTAGTTTTCTTGCTCGGATGGTGTATGAGGGCAATGACATTTGCACCAACATGGTGCCCGAAGAGAACATTTTTGATAAAGAAGAGGAAGAAGATGAGGATTTGGTTGACGAAAGTTCAGATGAAGAAGAATCTGTTTACAATTCAACTGACGATCGTAACTGCATTGTTTGTATGGAATCGGTTCCAAATATTTTATTTTTGCACCTCCGACCCCATTAAGAATATATGTATTCTTGATCAGCATCAACAGCCGAGTCGATTTAGCCATGTCCGTCTGTCCGTCTTTCTATCTGTATGAACGCGTCGATCTCAGAGACTGTAACAGATAGAGCCACAATTTTTGGCATGTATGTAGGTGTATATTGTACCCACATCGAGTTTGTTTCAGATTTGGAAAATTCCTCCTCCTCCATCTTTAAACAGCGAAAAACTGTCTTTCTCTCTGTATAAACGCGTGGATCTCACAGACTATAAGAGGTGGAGCCACAAATTTTTGCATGTATGTAGGTGAATACTGTACCCACATCTAGTTGGTTTCAGATTTGGAAAATTCCACCTCCTCCATCTTTTAGCAGCAAAAAACTGTCTCTCTCTCTGTATGAACGCGTTAATCTCAGAGACTATAAGAGGTAGAGCCACAAATTTTTGCATGTATGTAGGTGTATATCGTACCCAAATCAAGTTTGCTTCAGATTTGGCAAATTCCTCCTCCTTCTCCTTCTAACCGCGAAAAACTGTCAGAGCTACAATTTTTAAGTTTGAACCTAATGATTGAATATATATTCTATTCTGTATACCACTACAAGATCCGAGCAAAAACACCGAAGATATGCAAGTGCGCCTCCCCAATTATTCAAATAAATTTTAAAATAAAAGGAGTTCAAAGCTATAGGAACCACATTACTTGGAACAGGGTATTTTGCTGTCGGGCCACACGACCGCAACACTCTTACTTGTTTATTTTGTTATATTGACTATAGTTCTTTAAGACAAAGCATGATATTTGAAATTCACTGCATAAACGTCATTATTTTTAAAAAGTACAATAACTAACGCAGTTACAGTTACGCCATGCTCACGCGCCCACACCCAATCATCTCTCCTCTTGCATCAATAAAGCCTGCAGTGAAAGCATACGCGAAAAAAAAATTAATTCAAAAACCCTCAAAAATATAAATATAACCGTAACAACAAATGAATGGCTTCATATAACCATTCTTAGGCATATTTGTCCATCTTCCTTTTTTCCCTTCATAACAAGTCCTCTAATAAGTATTATTTCTTATCCAGATGGGAAACGCCATAGACCGCCTTGGCGAAATTTGTGAGGCTCAGCCGCGTTGGACGGCAAATGCACGTGGTGGTGGTTACAATGGCCGTGGTGGTCAACACCGCGGTGGCCAACATTATGGACGCGGTGGTTAACACCGCGGTGGCCAACATTATGGACGCGGTGGTGGCCACCACGGCAGCGGTGTCATACCCCATGGCAGTGGTGGCTCCCCCCAAGCCAACGGAGGAAGACCTGCACATCTTCTCAACACATTGATTTGAACTGATTTGAGCTTAGTGTCTAAAGTCTTGTTGCTGTTCGCACTTGTGTATGCATATTCCATTTTTGATCTCACAAAAGCTTTATAGAAATTGGTTGCCACCTTAGGGACAAGACCACTTTTAATAGTGGTTGCTCTAGCCATAAGGTTCGTAGCCGGTTTTATCTTTTCTCGTATATAGTCAATATGCTCCCTACATAATAAATTTGCTGAGATGATCCTTCCCAAAAACTTGCATTTATTTTCATACTTAATAGGATGATTATCAATTCTTAGCCTCATCGGAGGCTTTCGTCCTCTGGCAATCGACATTATATTAACTTTTTCCCCATTGAAGGAGAGATTTAGTCTTTGACAAATGCTTTTAAAATCATTTACTTTTATTTATAATTTTTCGATTACCTCTTCTGAGGTTTTAGCGCATGTAACGAAGCAGAAGTCATCTGCAAACTGGAAAATACTTGTGTTTGGACCTTCCAACTTATGAACTTCTTTAGTGTACACATTAAACAATATAGGTGATAAACAACTGCCTTGGGGTAACCTATCAGTTACAACCAATTCCTGAGTGCCCATTTTGTTTATCTGTCTTTGAAGGAGACATTAATCCATCTGCAAAAATGTAACGGCAACCCTTCCTTTCTTAGTAACCCGTCAGGAACACTAAGATTGACACAGTTGTAAGCATTGCTAATATCAATGGTTAGGACCAAAATCTTTAATTTTCTTTTCCTTGCTTCATTGATATTGAATAGGATATGATTCAAACACATTGCAGCGGATCTCTTTTTCCTATATGCATAAGTAGTAGGTGGTAGAGTATGGTTTTTGTCCAAAAAATCAACTATACTGTCCTTTATCATCAGATTAAGTGTTTTCGCAAACACCGAGATCAGTGATATCGGACGAAAATTTCTTATGTTAGTCAAATCAGTATTTGGCTTAGGTATAGGAACAATCTTTATAATTTTCCATTCAGGAAAACACAGGCATACCTTAAAGCTCTATTCAATTCCACTAACAGAGTCTCCTTCTCTTGACAAGATAGCAGAAATACATTTCCGACCCTATCATAAGTACCATAGAGTATATTAAGTTTGTGCAAAAGTATGTAACAGAAGAAAAAAACATTTCCGACTATAAAGTATATATATTCTTGATCAGCATCCACAGCCGAGTCGATATAGCCATGTCCGGCTGTCCGTCCGTCCGTCTGTCTGTCCGTCTGTCCGTTCGTATGAACAAACAGATCTCAGAGATGGTAAGAGATAGAGGTTTGACATGTATGGGACAAATGTTTCCTATACTTGCAGGTAGATCAAGTTTATTTTCAATTTTTGCCACGCCCCCTCCCGCCCCCGCAATTTTGAAAAAACGTCATATCTCCGACAGTTTTATAGATAGATGATTCGTACCTTCTAAAGATAGGTAGTCATTGGCAATATGTATAGAATTGCCGAAGAAATGATAAAGATCGGATGAGCGGTTCTCAAGTTATGAGAAAAAAAGTGTAATAAAGACGCCTCCCACGCACACGCAAACAACACCGCATTGCATGCATCAAAGAGAGAGAGAGAGAGAGGGAAAAAAACTTAGAGATGAGCACAGTGGCAGCGACGCATTCAGCATATACACCGGGTACAGAGTATGTTATAGTCGGGCTTGACCGACTTTCTTACTTGTTTGTTTTGAATAACTAAGCTCAAATTTTCCATTTTAAATGTAGTAAAGTTTTCGTTTTGAATAGCCAGATACTCTGGTCTTGCACCTACCTTAACAGGTACCTGGCTTTTTAAATAATCAAGGTATTTTGCATTATTTGAGCTGTCCAATGGGACAGCAACTCTTTCATGCGACCCCTTCAAGGATCGCATGTAAGACCACGCTTCCCTGGGATTTGTGTTTTTATTTATACTGTCCATTTTGTTTTTATAACTTTCTTTTTTTGCTCTAGAAACAGTCTTAAGAAATTTCATATTTGCTACAGATGCCTCTTGAAAGTATTCAGGACTCGAAAACCTGCGCGCTTTTTGATAAGCAGCCGACCTTATTCTGAAAAGCGTTGACAATTCATTGTTCCACCAAAATTTCGGTGTTCTTTTCGGATTAACTATATGAGTAGAGGTCTTTAATGCCAATTGTAAGGAGCTGCACAAATTACCAGTATTTTCAGAATTCTGGCCACCGTTTCTAATAGAACCTTTTTGGACAAGAAATGGTTTACTTTGGGTTTTAAGTTCTCAAACTCCACAATAAGAGGGAAGTGATGACTTCCTCCGAGTTGTCCCTGATAAACCTCCCATTTATGTACAGTATCGAAATTTACAAATGTTAGGTCTAATACCGATCCCAAGGACCTATTAAATCTGTGAATATATGTAATTTCTCCAGTATTCAAAGAACTAAATGATGATTGCAGAATCACATCATCTAGGTTTTTACCCCTAGCAGTGGTAACACTGTCTCCCCATACAACAGCTCAGGCATTAAAATCGCCCATTACAATTGAATTTGGAAATCTTTCAGCAAACTGAAAGAGTTTCCTGCATTCTTGTGCAAATACTACAGGCGGTAGCTGTGGTTCAAAATATACCGAAAACACAGTTACATTGCAATTTAAATTCACCGTCTGAGCTGCTATTATGTCCCTATCAGATCTGTATTCTATTCTTCTAAACTCTATTTTTTTCCAGAAAATGAAAGTTCTTTAACTTATGATTAAACATCAGACGAGCGGAATACCGAGAAAAAATCTCCGATAGACACACTACATCAAAGTCGTGATAGTTAAGGAAAAATTTTCATTGTTTTTACTTGTTAAAATTAAATTAATTGTTTTTATTTTATTGTTTTTACTTATTTTTACTTATTTAATATTAATTATAATTAATTATAATTAAATAAGTAAAAACAATAACAATTTTTCAATATAATATACAGTCATTAAAAGCCAATAAGTATAATGTAGAGTTTTTCCTTAACTAAATTACCATTCTCCGGGTCTTTGCGTTTCAAACGCATAACAGATGTAGGTTTAATGTCGCACTCAATGTTTCTCATAATCTCATCTTCCGTAATGGAAAGTGGAACATTTCGAATCACCCCATATGTCTCTGTAAAGCTCTTTGGTATAAAAGCCCTCATGTTTTTACCTTTCAAAGCTTTGCTTACAACACAATCATTCGCATACCGAAAGCTTTCAAACCGCACTTTAAACATTTTGATTCCAGCTGCATTAATTGATACAAACCTTTCAAATTCATGTTCTTAATCTTTTCCCACAAAAACAACCCATTTTTAATTTTATCGGACACAAAGGAATCAGATTTGCTTACATCAATAAGCACATTAAACTCGCCTACATGACTTACTGCATACAAAACTTCTGCTTTCTGCTGATCTGCATTAACCGTTGTCTTTGCTGCCTCACTTCTCTTTTCCTGTGCTATGTTCTTATTATTTGTTTCCCCATGTGCATGCCCAGCCACTTCAGGATTCACCTTACTATTTTGGAACTCTTCAATTTCCTCATCCATAGTTTTCTTTTCCAATTTACCGCTTATATTTTCCTTCTGTCCTCCCCCTGCAATTTTCTCCTCCATTTTGTCATCATCAGATTCACAGCTCATTTCAATGTCTTTTGCACCATCCTTTTTTCCATCGTTCGAGATCTTGCCTCTGTTTCCTCTTTTCGCAGCACCATTGTCACTCAACAAATTTTTTCTTTTACTGTTTTTTGGTTTAATTTTTCCAGTAATGTTATGGATTTGAGCTGGCGTTAGACTATTTAAAGCAGTGGTGCACAAAATATTTTTTTCTTACCCCATGGGATAGGAAGTCAAAATGCTGCCGGCGTCGCAGCCGACACACGCATAGAGAGAGAATACGTGTGCTCTATAAATAGCACGCACACACATTTATTTGTTTGTTTGTAGCCCATGTTTGACATAATGACGTTTACTTTGTGTTTCGCTGCTACACACACCATCGCAAAGCTTGATAGTGTGTGTTTGTGCACCACTGATTTAAAGCCAAAGCATCAAAATCATGATCTGCAGGGCTAGACGCCAAAGCGTCCGCCATCTTGAATTTTGCCTCGCTGTTCGTAGCTTAGACTTACCTTTTAATAACAAAATACAAGCCCAAAGCAGAAGGGCCAAAAATTAATATATGTTTTAGTCACTTTTACTTATACAGCCAAAAAAGAGCTTTTTATCACTACTTTAATTGGAAATCCGGCACACAACCAAACCCCTCAAAGGCACAAAAGAGAATGATAATACATTAATATTTTAATTGTTTTGGTTTTGCACGTAAGGAACAAGCTTACGTCATTTCGTTGCGCCATATAAAAACGTGACACGTAATAGTGTTGGCAACCCGCTAGTGCTGTTTTTTCAGCTATTTTATAGCTAGTGCTCGTATTGTGTGTGTTTTTGGCCCTTTGCTGCCAGACTTCTGCTTTAAGTCGTTCTCTGCCGCCTGGCACTGTCCTGGTTTAAAATTCGCTTCGGTTTTGAGGACAACTGGGGGAGGAGTTTTTTCTTTTAGGGCAATACTGTAATATCGAGTGCAATAGACTGTATTACATTATATAAAATAAATCTTTATATATTGTATATAGTGTTGTATGCATATATTGTAAGCGATTTAGCAGTGGCCAAAGAAAAATATTTCTCCTCTCAATTGTACCGGATTGAATTTGGAACCGGGCGAAGGCAGACGATGGACAACCTGTGTATGTGGATGCCTGGCGGACCAAATTGGCTAAGTCACCACAATAACCACACCATATTCTAACATTTTCTTTTATATTTCATTTATCTTATTTCTCTCCACCAGGAAATGAGTAGCACCAACACAGCACCAAAGGTTTCGGAACCACAAACCGGAATTGCTCCTGAACCTCGAGGAGGGAACAACGCGGTACCTGCTGTAAATAATGTTCAGGCCTCTGCTGCTTCGGGGAAGAAAACCACCAGCCAGCAACCAGCGGCTGGGACCTCTTCCAACGCGGTGGCAAAGGGCGAAATTGTTTGCAGCACGGCCGTGGTGTATACCAGACCTGAACCAACCAAGGTCGGACTCAAGGGTCAGAAGAAGGCGCACAGAATCCTTAAACGTCTGGCTACCAACCCAATCAGGATGGACCAGACGTCGAAGGAGGACTATGCCAAAGTCCAAGAGGATATAGCCTGGGCAAGGAAGGTTTTACCCAACTTCTCCCTAGAGATGCCCGCACCCAGACAGGTATCTGCCGCAACCAAAGTAACTCCTCTTAATGGTACCCAACCGGGAGTGTTACCATCTTCGAAGAGGGACCGGTCTATGGATGATCAGCAACCGCTCTCATCCAAAAGACCGAAAACCCATGGAGTCCGTCAGAAAACCCAAGGATGGTGAACCCAAGCGCCCCTACCAGCAATTGGAGGGTGGTCAGAGTGGAGCGCTCAACCAGGGCAACCATTCTGGTCATCGTCCAGATTGATAATGAATCCGCTGAGTACCTAACCAGGTGCGACGGGAATCTGAAATACGGTTTCCAGCGGGTTCACATGAAAGTCTGCAAAACAGACACTAAAGCGCTTGCCGACCTCATAGCTAGCGCTGAAGAAGTGGCTCATGACGACCTCCAGTTAGATGTAGCGATGGATGCTGAGCGTACCCCTCCAGAAGAGGAGCGCTGTGGCTACATCTCTGAGGGGTCTGACTATGGACCATCTTTCGGACGCCTGTACAGCGAGCAAGAGCTTCTCCAACCGGATGAACTCGACGACACGCTGACGGAGGACGATAATTTCTCGCAAAATGGTGAAGGTACTACAGATAAACCTTTACCACTGTAAAGCAGCAACCGCTGCTCTTCTACTTCGCCTTTCCTCGGGCGAGGTAGATATAATACTTGTCCAAGAGCCGTGGATTTCTGGAGACAGAATCAACGGCTTGAGGACACCCAAGTACAAACTTTCCCACACCAAGGGTAAGGGTAAGATCCGCACATGTATTTTAACCAAAATACACTATAATACACTTTTACTTCCTCAATTCAGCGATGGAGACATCACAACTGTCAGCCTGGAATTGAGGAGTTCGACCATCAGGCTGGCATCCTTCTACCTGGCTCACGATAGCGAGGACCTTCCACCAACAAAACCAATCTTAGACCTCATTGGAAGCACCACAAACAACACTAGCCTCATACTAGGAGGCGATGCCAACTCACACCAAACACTATGGGGCAGCACAAACATAAACGAGCGAGGTGAGTCTCTCTACAATTTCCTTCTGCAAACAATCTAGCATATAGCCAACAGGGGTACTACCCCTACTTTCACTACTGGCCGACAGTTCGAAAAACGTGTTTTCGAGATAAACGGGTTTAAAGTTTAAAGTAATTTGAAATTTGTTTGTTTTATCAAAGACATTGGTCGACAAAAAAGGATATATCTTCTTTAGTATTTCGAATTTCAAATAATCCTTTTAGGGAGATATTCTCAAATATCTAAGCCAGGGGCGCCCAGAACGAGCTTACCAGCGCGTCAGAACTAATACAAATGCACTAAATATATTTCAAGCAGTAACAACAAAACGAGAGAGAAAGAGAACCCCGATTTCTGTTTGTGTGTGTGAGTGGTCGTTGCTACGCAGATCTGCCTTGATAGCGCAATGCAATTTGTTGTTGCATTCGAGTTTGAGGCGCATATGATGTTGTTGTTGCAGGTCTGAGCGCGGCTTTGTTGGCTTATGGCATGCGTAAAGTCTATACGCGCAGGCTATTCCTTTGCGTACTACAACAACACATGCGTGCTTCGCGGAATGGCTGTGGGCACCCCTGATCTAAGCTATAAAAGAGGGCAAAAAAGAAATTGAAAAGAAAATTTTGCACATGGAGAAATCCCTTTAAGTTCAGTCAGTAAGAGTTTAATTGGAAATAAAATTATTAATTTTGAAATTTTCTGTATTACATTCTATATTAAAGTTTTAGATTCTAAGAAAGCAATGAAGCAACACTATCATTTCAATTTTTGAAAAAAATTCCGCACAACTTTGTCTGAGCGACCAATTTTTTAGACAATTTCGCAAAATGAGCAGAATTTGTCCTTTCTCGACATCTGACAGCACTGGCCCACTTGGTATATTTACAAATTTATTACAAATAGTTAGTCAACCAAGTGTACGCAACTAAAATTGCCGACAGCAAACACACAATTAGAAATAATATTGTGCGGCTATAGTGATGCACCTCGCACAAATCGTAATTTAATCATAACGGTTAATTTTTGCATTGAAAGTGCTGTTGTTTGTTATTTATTTTCTCTAATTTTTAACGCTCTTTCAAACGGTAATCGCAAAGTTTTCCTGGCTCTACTGTTTCTATGAGTGCACTTGAAAAACAATGTGCGGCTATAGTTTTGCTCCAAAGTTTATAAATTCTGAAATTGTTAAGAAAAACAGATAGCGATTATCAAAATCTATAAACAAACACAGATGCTGTGAGTAATTTAGTGAAACAATTTTTGGTATTTTCGTGATTATTTAAAAATAAATTTCGTTTGCTTCGTCTTTTGCTCTGTTCTTGATTAAAATTATTATTATGGCTTTTCGCTCACTTCACAAATTGATGAAAAATCAAAGAAAAATACAAATTTTTTATCGTAAAGGCCTGTTCTGAGAAGCGCGGAAAATTTAGCACGCTAAATTGCACTTTATAAATTTAGCATCCACATAAATTTTTAGTGTGCCCATATATACGCCAAAGAGGCCAAATACAAACACGGCCACACTGGTGGTCAGCTGTTTTGATTTGTTTACAAACAAAATTTGAAAGATTTACCAAGTTGTATGCTGCGCAACAGGAACACAGATCTGTTGATGCCATCGCGTTGCGCCAAATTTCGGTTCAAGGTGTTGGGCGAGGATCCAATTATTGCCCGTTTGAGACACAACAAGGTCGTTCTGTTCGTAATGTCGGGCTACTACTTGGAGGATTATTTGCATGTTTGCCGTTTGGGAAACAATAATTGTTTGGAGAGGTTTGTACAAGATATTGGCTAATCGGCCTACAGTGTGGGTGAGATGAAGCAGTTTGTGGAGTACATAATGCATCATGCTGCCCTGACGGATGCCAAGATACGCGACTAGATGGGGGTTGGTAGTTGTTTGACTGTGCATTTCTCTGCAGAAATGCTGCTATCGTCTGCAGGAAGGCGGCTTGGAGTATCTTCAAACTATGAATTTGTGCTAAGCCACCATTTTGGCTCTCAAGTGAAACGCTACGCTAGAGATAAGAAAATATATTTTCAGTTCTCATAAAAAACTGTTGTTTTATTTACGGCAAAATTCAAAATCCTCCTCCTCGGGTTCACGTTTGACAGACACGCCCCCCCCCAGCTAGCACTGCTGCTCACGGCAGTCGCACCGCTATCCAACTCCATTTTCAGCTGGTCTGCGTTGGGTTCATTTTTGACCTCCATCAAGGAGAAGCCGGGCGTGGCCGACACAGTTTTCGCGGTGGGGGTGGTAAAAATGATGAACTGGATGAATGGTCATCACCTGCTGTTTGGCCTCCTCCGATTGCGGACGCAACCGTCCGTTCCAACCGGCCGAGATGTCTCCAAGCGTTGGACGTTGGCATTGGAGAATGTTTTCAGTACGTCCCTTTATTTGTGGCCCTTAGCTTATAGTTTCCTCGCGGTTGAAACTTTCCCTCCATTGTCGATTTATGATGTCAAAATAAAGAGCTGCAGCCAATTCCGCGAATGGCATCAGCTGTTCATTCAATCCACTCACGACCCACATTGCTATCGATACGTCAACTATCGATAGGGCAATTGGGCATTTATTTAGCGCGTCTCAGAACACAGAAAATAAATTCAGCCGCGGAAACTTTCCGCCAATTTTTTTTATATGGAGTGCGTCATAAAAATTTATTTTCCACGCTTCTGAGAACAGGCCTTAAACAACAAAAGTACTCAAATTTGGGTGATGGAAATTAGACCGCGTGAATTAAGACCGCCGTCGGCGGTCTAATTTCATTTTTCAAAATGAATTTAGACCGCCATCACAAAGTGAAATTAGGCCGCGCGGCCTTATTTCATTTTTCAAAATGAATTTAGACCGCCATCGCAAAGTGAAATTAGGCCGCGCGGTCTAATTTCATTCTGTGAAATGAATTTAGACCGCCTTCACAAAATGAAACTAGACCGCGAGGCCTTAATTCATTTTTCAAATGAATTTTGACCGCCATTACAAAAGAAATGTATTTTTGGTTTTTAATTGTGTTTGTGTATTTGTGTGAGAGAAAGAGTCAGTTAGAGAGAGAGATTCAGTCGTTTCTTGTTTGTAGTAAAATATTGTAGTAAAATATTGTTCTTGCTGCTGTTAGAAAGTAGTAAAGCATTATTATTGGTGTCCCGCTTGAAAAGACGCCCAGACACCACACAACGAAAGTGTTTAGTATATAATAAGAATATTATTACATAATTATTATTATTATATTTTGTTTGAGACAAATTTCATTTCAATTTTCATTTTTATCTGTTACCGTTAACTTTGCTTCTGATTTTTTTCTTTCTTTCTGTGTTTCTTTTTGTTTTGATATCCAAAAACATTGTTGATTATGGCTTTTAATATTTTTTTTAATATTTTTTTTTTTTTTTTTTTTGGGGCAAACTTTTCAATTACCGTTTTCAAAATGGTGGAATAGCAAGGTGAGGCAAGCTATTGTCTCACCTTATGGCGTTGTTTGTTTGAGTGTGCTTGAAACTTCTCCCCCTTCCCCCTCCCCCTCCCTCCCACCGATTTACATCTAAACTGAACTGACTCCACCGCTGCTGTTGCTGCTCTTGACTTAGAATTATCCAATGATTGAATTCGCATTTGCATTGGCCGCTGCTGCTGCCGCCGCTGACAGTGTTTTCTGGCCCTCCTCCGCCGGCGATGGTGTGGCATCGCGACGCGGCGGCATCCGCTCATTGACCGCATCCAGACCCTTGGCCTCCGCAAACGAGGTAATCTTGTGATTGGGCGAGAAGCCCTGCATGGCATTCTTCAGTGACTGTTTGCCGCCCGAGAGGGCTCCGAGCGGTAGAGCACCCGTTGGCGTTAGACCCTTCAGCTGTAACACCGATTCGGACTCCTCGCGCAGCACGGAGAATACGCGCGCCATTTTGCCAATGGCCCGTATCTTGTTCCGGATCACCTCCTTGCGCAGGGCAGCCTCGTCATCGGACAGCGGTTCTTCGCTCTCCTCCGTCATCAGCTCGTCGTCGGAGCAGATGTTTAGGACATTCACCAGCATCTCGGTGACCTTTTCGCCCACAAATGGCAGCGACCAGGTGAACACGTCCATGAAATTGGGCAGCCAGTAGGGATGCGGGGAGCAGTTGAATTGCCGTATGTTCATCACGTTGAAGATGCGCGGTCTTATTTCATTTTGAGATGGCGGTCTAAATTCATTTTGCAGAATGAAATTAGACCGCCATACAAAATGCATGGCGGTCTTAATTCACGCGGTCTAATTTCACAGAGCCCTCAAATTTTACTGTTAGTTCCTCTTCTCAAGTTGATCCATCTACGGTACGTGCCACGATTTTCCTCACCAATACCTTATTGTCTTCGCGATTCCAAAGTAAAAAAAATAAAAACTTGGTCCAATTTTTGCATGTGAGAACAAGCTAAAGATATGACTATTTAGTATCTAACCACAAATTATTGCGAAGTTAGTAGTTTATAACATTTGGGCGAATAAACATATATATTTCAGTGGAACTAGACTATTAGACTGTTTCGGGTTGAATGCCCAATCTAAGGAAAAGTAATCGTCTGAGTGACAATTGGCATTCTTTATTCTCGTATTTCGGACAATTTTCATTGACTAGAGATTTTTGATGCAGTAAAGAGCTTCAGACACGGTTGGATTGGTATTTGAACCAAATCTACTGCGAACTAAGCCAAAGAAGTTCTCTAGTGCATCTTGGTTGAATCGGCTTGCATAAATGAGATTAATACCTTCCTCTTTCAGAAGATTATTGCAAACTGTATCGATTCGAATTAAGGCGATCAGGTCTTTAAAACATTTGGACTTCGGATCTTTGTTTGCGCCAACAATGCGAATGGATTTGAAATATATTAGGAAATCATCAATCTGCGCTTGCATTACACCATCAGATCGATAACTGCCTTTATTCAGCAAGTCAAATCTATCGTCTCCAAAAACTTTGCTGTTGCGAGTGCATTTTCATGTCCTTTTAATGAACCGTCTCTACAGCTCAGCTCAATGGCGTTGCTGACTAAAAGAATTGTAGAGCCAATTTAACGCTCATTTTTTCAAAATTGTTCGGATCAACATGTCTCTCCGACAATTTTGGCGCCAAGCGTACTCCTTGAGTCTTGTCAATGTCATAACATTTCTTTGCAACATCCCAACTGACAATGCCATCAGGAGTTTCAATATTGTGGCTTAAAAGGTCATTTTTAACACTTTTAAACAGGTGCACATAGTCAACTATAAATTGAGGTCTTGGTTCCTCCAAAAGGTCCTCATTATCTATAATGCGAAACCCATCATTCTGGTCTCTGGACTCTCAATCAAACAACCGAGTATCGAGTATCGAGAAGATCAGACGCTTTTTGTTACGTTCCCTCAATAAAATTGTTTACAATCAACAAACAAACTAAATAATAGTGAAGCATTGTATATAGTGTGCACGAATAGTCCATTGTTGCAATCTCAGTGACATATATCAAGTTAAGCAATCATACAAACACATTATTTACACAATTAAAATTCCTGTGCAGAAGACACTAAAGAAGGAGATAAATCACTCACAAAAAACATAAAACACTCAAAACAGAAAACTACAACAAATCAACTTGCAAGAAGTTCACCACCAAAAAAAAACTCACTCAACTTTTCTGTCATGGGTGGCCCAGCGACCAAGCGCCAGCGCGATAACACTGGTGTTGCTGCCCGACTTTCTGATGCTCCATCCCCTAAGTTGCTTGAGGTAATTAATCTTCGCTTCACCGAGCAAGCGGAGCTTATTTCTTGCAACATTCTGGCTGCCGAAGAGCGCATCTTGGGTGGCTTACGTGAGCGCATGAACGGCATGTCGTTGGAGATCCAGAGTCTGGTCGAGCGGGTGAAGCAATTGGAGGAGAGGAAAGAAGAGATCTGCGCCCTTAAGGAACAGGTGGGAAAATTGGAGGCCAGACTAGATCAAAAGCTTGTTGAGCAGGCAAATAGGAGCATTGCAGCTGACCTAAGACTCCACGGCATTCCATATGTGCAAAATGAAAATGTAAAGTCCGTCTTCAATTCAATTTGCTTTGCCATGAACATGACTCCAGCGCCAAAAACCATCGATGTCTTTCGGACCCGTCCAAAAAGACCC
The DNA here is from genome assembly GCA_018904235.1 of Lordiphosa stackelbergi. Classification (NCBI taxonomy): domain Eukaryota; kingdom Metazoa; phylum Arthropoda; class Insecta; order Diptera; family Drosophilidae; genus Lordiphosa; species Lordiphosa stackelbergi. The sequence continues at coordinate 7,413 of JAEIFU010003668.1, read as the reverse complement.
GTACACACAGTTGTTGATCCAGTTATAATAGTAAAACTGGAGCACGTGTCCGACAAAATAGAATTATTGCGACGGATCGGAGCATACAGACGCGACACACAACAACAACTAAACTTACAGCTTATTGGCTTTGAAGAGGCTGTCCCCTTCTATGTAAACGATCAGCTGTCGAAGTCAAATTATGAGGTGTTCAAAGAGGCAATGAAACTAAAGAGGCAAAGCTTCTCACTGCTGTCTTCACCCGTCGCTCTCTCGTCCACATCAAGCAAAAAGAGAGGGGAGAGATAATTTGCATTGAAAGCGTCAAAAAGTGTGATAATAAAGCTGCATCGAGTCGCCCCCCCCCCACATAAAAAACCACACATCAGATCGTGTTGGCCTTGGTGGAGTAGCTGTATATGTCAGTACTAGACTGAAGGCAAAATTATATCAAACAGCCGCTGTTAGTACAACGAGCATTTATTTTAGAAAAGCCAATCCAGGAAATCCCTCGAACATCTTGATTGGGTGTTTGTATAGCACGGAAATGTTGATTACACCGACATGCTTGAGGTAATTAAGTCAATTTCACTTTCCTATACTGACATAGTTTTAACTGGTGACTGGAACAGCGATATGCTATGCGAAAGGCATCTTTCGGCATGCGTTGAATCTATTGGCCTGTCGTTGGTGAACAAATCACAACCCACGCATTTCTCTTCCACAACGGATACCCTCTCTGGATATATTTTTATTGACAATCCAAGCAAAGCTTTATTGTATGACCAGCTCTCTGTACCTATATTCTCAAAACATGACCTTATTTTCCTGACTTTCAAAGTAAATATTAATTATACTGACTATTCTTTTGTGTATCGTGATTTTAAAAATATTAACTTTGTTGACCTTGGTAATGATCTTAATTCATGTTCATGGGATCCAATTTACTCCTCATCATCAGTAAATGTACAAATTGAAACACTAAAATGCAATATTGATTATCTTTATAATAAATATGTACCATTAAGATGCAAAAGAAAGAATCAGAATCAACACCCTTGGTTTAATGATGCTATTAAAAGAGCCATAAGCGAGCGAGACAAGGCTTACCAAAAATGGAAACGATATAAGACAGATTTTCTGAAACAGGAGTACAAAAAGCTACGAAGAAGAACAACTAGTCTTTGTGAATCGTCAAAGCGAACATACTACAATTCTAAGTTCACTTCTTCACTAACTTCACAGCAAGTCTGGAAAAATATAAAGCAGATAGGAATTGGGCGACAAAGACCTGACTTTGCTGACAATATTAACGTAAACGATCTAAATGGTAAATTTGTTCAATCTCAAGTACCTGAAAATCATGACACTTCGTACCTTCGTCAATCAAAGTGATGTCCTTGAGTCCATATTAAAAATTAAATCAAATACCACTAGACTAGATGACCTAGATCCAAAATTTCTAAAAATACTGTTACCAGGAATCTTAGATCACATAACCCACATTTTCAATACTGCTTTAACAACCTCTTGTTTCCCGCTGATCTGGAAAACGGCCAAAGTCTTACCAATTTCAAAAGGCAATAATGAATTTAGACCTATCTCTATCCTTCCATTTCTTTCCAAGGTTCTTGAACAAATTATGGCCTCACAAATAAGTGAATTCATGGAAAAAAATGAACTGTTTAATGACAGACAGTCCGGGTTTAAGAAAAAAAGAAGTTGTACCACATTGGTAACAAAAATTACCGAGGATATACGTAGAAAACTGGACAGTGACAATATAACGTTCTTAACTCTTTTAGACTTTAGTAAAGCATTTGACACGGTTAGCCACGATGTACTTCTTAAAAAGTTAAGAATACTATATCATTTTTCAACAACAGCGCAGACAATGATGACCTCGTACCTTAAAGAAAGAAGTCAAGCCGTATTTACCCAAACAGATTCTTCTACTTTTCTTAAAACTAGAACAGGTGTCCCACAAGGGTCTGTTCTAGGACCATTACTGTTTTGTTTGTATATAAATGACCTTCCCACTTTGTTGTCTAACTGTGACGTCCAGATGTATGCAGATGATGTACAAATGTATGTTAGTCGTCCGCTAAGTAAAGTGTCAGAGTGTATTAATATTTGTAACAGTGAGCTACGTGTAATAAGTGATTGGGCACAGAGAAACGGGTTAAAAATTAACCCTAAGAAGTCAAAATGCTTGGTTATTCATAAGAAAATTTACAACACTGACGCCTTACAGAAGCTTGAAATAGATAAAGTTGATATTGAATACGTGGACAGAGCAAATAATTTAGGATTTACATTTAACAATACGTTGACTTGGGAGGACCATATAAACCAAGCACTTGGCAAAACATACGGACTCATCAGGCAGCTGAATTTAACAAAGCAGTTCATACCCACACAAACAAGAAAAATAATAGCAAAAGCTTGTCTTCTACCAAAATTATTTTATGGATTAGAGGTGTTTGGTAACTGCAGCTCGAGTTGCAGGCAAAGGCTAAATGTAGGATTTAACGACATCGCTAGGTACATATTTAATAAATCACGACGAGATCACATTTCAGCATTTTCTGAACAAATATACAACATCAACCTAAATTCATGGATTTGCTTGAGAGTCCTAATCTATCTGCACAAAATTATAAACACCGAGGAACCCTTTTATCTCTTTACAATGTTAAAATTTGCCGCGTCTCAAAGAACGAAAAATTTAATAAGCCCTAAAAATAATCTATCAACATCTGATCGTCAATTCTTTCCGCATGCTATTCGTCTTTGGAATCAACTGCCACATGAATTGAAGACAATTAGAAACGCACAGACATTTAGGGAAAAATTAACAGCATACCTACAACAAAACCCAAATATATAAATTGAAGCGGAATTAAACGAACACCGTATAATTTAAGTTTTACCTTATGTATTATTTTAGCTTAAGTAATTTATACACAGAATTCAACAAATTGTAATATGTAACTTGTTTTAAAATATTTCTGCATCTTAATATCTAATAATTTTGTAACTATATTTTAAGTGAACCATTTGCCGTTGTGATTAGCGTTATAAATATAAGTATATCAATACTTGTATCGCTGAGAAGAAACTTAAATAAACTTAAACTAAAAAAAAAAAAAAAAAAAAAAAAAAAAAAAAAAAAAAAAAAAAATAAAAAAAAAAAAAAAAAAAAAAAAAAAAAAAAAAAAAAAAAAAAAAAAAAAAAAAAAAAAAAAAAAAAAAAAAAAAAAAAAAAAAAAAAAAAAAAAAAAAAAAATTACTCTCCAAACTATGAATTTTTAATTTCAAAGAGATATTTTCAATCTTTAGGCTGTCATAATCTGTTTCTTGAGAGTACTTTTCTGCAGAGTACTTGACACTGTCATCTAAAACAGAAATTTCAAACATTTTATCATCAACTATAACACATTCTGTTTTATTATCCTTATTCAGGATATTTTCATTCGTAAAAATGATATTTTTATTCCTTTTCAGGAAATGTTCATCCTTATTCAGGGTATTATAATCCTTATTCAGGATTTTCTCATCCTTATTCTGGATTTTCTCATCCTTATTCAGGATATTTAAATTATCATCATTATACATGACGTAGTACTTGTCAATCATTTTAGTTCCTGAATAAAAATGAATTATAACTATAGTATTGGTATAAAATTAGTATTAAGTTATGAAAAATAGAGGAAGTTTATCTATATATATAAATCTGTACGCCCGACAGACATATTATCAACCCACAGCCTAAACGGCTTACACAGGGTTGTCCATATTCGACGGACCCATCTGGCAACGCCATAACTTTTGACAGAGATGTTAGATCGCTTAATGACATACCGCGTTTGAAGCGTCAGTCCAAGCAGATTTTTACCATGGAACAATACACTCCACGCGAGCGCTCTGAAATAGTTGATATTTACATTCAACAGAACAAGTCAATTGTGAAAACTCAACGTGCTTTTAAAAAATTTCACATTTTCACATTTCACATTGAATGGAACCGTAAATAAGCAAAATTGCCGTATTTACGCCACTGAAAATCCTCAGGAGATTCAAGAAGTACCTCTTCATGACGAAAAAGTCACAGTTTGGTGCGGCGTTAGTGCGAAAACGGTCATTGGGCCGTTTTTATTCCAAAATGAAAATGGCCATGCTGTTACCATCAACCAGGAGCGTTATCGCGACATGATGACCAATTTTGTGATGCCAATTATTCGTCGAAAGCGTATGAGGCAGTTCTGGTTTCAACAAGACGGCGCTCCACCGCACACAAGTCGCATAACAATCGATTTTCTGAAGAAATTGTTTCCGGGCCGTTTGATGTCGAAAAGTGGTGATTTGGACTGGCCACCGCGTTCGCCCGATTTGACGCCGCCTGACTTCTTCTTGTGGGGATATTTGAAGTCAAAGGTTTACGTTAACAAGCCAAGGACCGTAGAAGAGCGCAAGGACAACATTCGTGAAGAAATAGCCGCTATTCCGGCCGAAATGTTGGCGAAATCGATGGAAAATGCTGCAAAAAGGGCACAATACGCCATCAACGCCAGAGGCGGCCATTTGAGAGATATCATATTCAAAAATTGATGTAAACAAATCTAGTTGGAACAAATTAAATGATTAAGATTGCCAACCGCCAAATTTTTATTTTTTATACCCTGTACCCATTAAAAATGGGTAAAAGGGGATCATGAAGTTGTGCAAATGTATGTAACAGGAAGAAGGAAACATTTCCGACCCTATAAAGTATATATATTCTTGATCAGCATCAACAGCCGAGTCGATTTAGGCATGTCCGTCTGTCCGTCTGTCCGTCCGTCCGTCTGTCCGTCTGTCTGTATGAACGCGTCGATCTCAGAGATGGTAAAAGATAGAGGTTTGACATGTATGGGACAAATGCTTCTTTTATCTGTACGCTGATCAAGTTTGTTTCAAATTTTGGCCACGCCCCCTCCCGCCCCCGCAATTTGGAAAAAACGTTATATCTCCCACAGTTTTGAAGATAGACGATTCGTACTTTCTAGAGATAGTTAGTAATTAGCAAAATGAATCGATTTGCCGAAGAAATGATAAAAATCGGATGAACGGTTCAGAAGTTATGAGCAAAAATGCGAACCACAGCCCCCGGTTACCACCCCACCCACCCTAAAAAAATGTTGCATACTTTTCGGATGGTCAGCCTGAGGAATGCAGGAGCACTGTTAAACATGTTTTTTCATGAGTAACGGGTTTATCGAAGTGGGTTAGAGCCGACTTTAACTAACTATCGACTCGGCTGTTGATGCTGATCAAGAGTATTATACGTTTTATGGTCGGAAATTATTCCTTCTGCCTGTTACATACATTCGCACGACTTTAGTATACCCTTTTTACTCTACGAGTAACGGGTATAAAAATCGAATTGAAACAATCGAATGTCTAACGAGTAATTCAACTACATAAGTAATGCAACAAAATGAATTTTGAATGAATGTGTTGTCTCAAGTGCCCTTATACAATTGTATGGAAGAAAATGTGCATTTTGCTAAAATGTGAAAATGCAAGATGCAGATGTAGTGAAAATAGCACATAAAAAGTTAAAATCCCGAGAGCAAATCAAAAATACTTACATAAACAGAGACGAATTTTTAAAGATTCCTTTGGCGCTTCGTCTGTACTATTTCTCTCCAATCTGCAAAATAATTTATATAAATTTACATTAAAACGCATTTCAAAAGGGCAAAACGTGTTTAAATTTGTTTACATATGTTTTATTACACACAAATCATAAAAAAATAGCAAATGACAACATCAATGTAAAAATTTAACACTCTGATAATTCAATTGAATAAACTTATTAAATATTTTAAATAACTTACGACAGGGAAACACCACTGAAAGATTTCTCCATTACTTCAACATCTTCTCCTCCTTCATCATCATTTTCCATTGCATTTGAACACCATGTTGTTCATTGCCGAATCTAAATAATAGTAGCAGAACAAAAATATTATTATATAGGCTTCTTTTTTGTGATTCAGTAGCCACCATTTTCTGATTTTGTTGCAATTACTTACTTCATCAATTCAACTTGTAATCAATCAAAATGCAGAAAGCTGAAAAAGTAAGTTTTGAGTCTTAATTGATTAAAAGATTTACCATCAAACTGTTTTGTAATTTATATTAACATAACAGATTTATAATTCTCCTAAGAACTTAAATAATTTGATCTACTCCTCCATTTTTCCCACCGGTTTATCAATATTTATGATAATCTAAACATAAATGTGAATTTTTAATATTTCGCGATGTTGTTGGCCATTTGTTCTACATCTCTACTTCTCCTATTGAACCGTCTATATTTCCCAACTATCAATTTTTTTTTAAAATTTGGGGTTTTTAGCTGGCTCGATGTCAATGTTTTTACGCACTGAACTAAAATAAACGAACACCAGATTTTAATTTTCCAATATATTTCAAGCTCCTTCAATTATACACCATTTTAATTTTATATTGCCATATTTGTATAATAATCTAAATTCAAACGAGAAAGTAAGTTAAAGTCGGTTCTAACCGACTTCGATATACCCGTTACTCATGAAAAAACATGTTTTAGGGTGGGAGGGGTGGTAGCGGAGGGGCTTGGTTCACTTTTTTGCTCATAACTTGAGAACCGTTCATTCGATCTTTATCATTTCTTTGGCAAATCGAATCAAGTTTATTTTAAATTTTTGCCACGCCCCCTCCCGCCCCCGCAATTTTGAAAAAACGTCATATCTCCGACAGTTTTATAGATAGATGATTCGTGTGTATCGATTTGCCGAAGAAATGATAAAGATCGGATGTGCGGTTCTCAAGATATGAAAAAAGTGCAAAAAAGTCGCCTCCCACGCACCAATCAACACCGCATTGCATGCATCAATGAGAGAGAGAGAGAGAGAGAAAGCTTAGAGATGAGCACAGTGGCACCGACGCATTCAGCATATACACCGGGTTCAGAGTATGTTTTAGTCGGGCTTGACCGACTTTCTCACTTGTTTCAAATATTTTATGCATATTTAGCATATATTAATATGAATTTCAAATCCAGATGTGCACCTCAATAATACGATCATTTAAAAAAGTGCATAAAATACGATGTCTAATTATATTCATTCTCATTCCTACTTCATTCATTTTTTTTTATATTTGAGATCCTCTACTAGAAACACACAAAACATTTAAATATTGTTGACGGCCTAAATGTGGGTTGAATTGAAAAAGTAAAGGGCAGATTAGCAGAATAAGCATACGAAAAAACTGCCCCCACTCCGATCAACACTAAAATTAAATATGTTGGTTACCATCCAAGTTGAGAAACTCACTCTCTAAATTTTAGTCTTCTAATCGCTATTGGGTAAATTATGAGGGCAGGGAAAAATAATTCAAAAA
>JAEIFU010003667.1:0-25645 GCA_018904235.1 Lordiphosa stackelbergi | reverse complement strand
TTCTAAAGATAGAAATAAACTTTTATTATTAGATGTTCAGAGGCGGGATCGAACCCACGACCCACCGCCAAGCAGTCCAGCACACTAACCGCAGGGCAACAGACGGCCACTGATACGACGGATGATAGATAGTGCTTTGAATATGGGGTCAAATCCTCTGCCAGTTATTGCTTGAACTTTTCTTAATTGGACTTTAATACGTAAAATGACATTCGGAAAGCGAACAATATTTAGTAAAAACTTTGACACTTACGAAATGGATCTCTATTCGCTGGAAGAAAGATGGGAAATATTAAAAACATATTTCCAAATTGGTGAGTTCGCGACTCAAACTGTGCGAAATTTGAAAAAAAAAACCAAAATGTTCCGAAAACTTAATTTGTGGATCAATTCGTGAAGCGAGTTCGTGAAACTGGAATGTTGGTGGATAAACCAACCCGTGTACGTACTCGTTCGGTGCGCTTGACCGAAAACATTGCCAAGACAGCCGTGGTGGTCATTTGACCGAAATTGTTTTTTATAAAGAAATGACATGGACCAACCTTTCGAATAAATGTTCAACGTTTGAAAAATATTAAGCCGTTTTTTGTATAGCAAATTTAAATTCAAATTTTTAAGTGGACCAGCCTGTAAAATCTATAAATATATACTTTGATTTGACTAGAATATTATTTTAACAACTTTCACCTGCGCCTTTTATATTGAATAACCTGAGAGTTACAAGCGTTCTCATGTAACTCAATTCAATACAAGTTCTATCTTAGAGCATGCAATGGCGTTGATGTTCAGTCCAAGGGCTCTGAATTCGAATCCCCTCAGAGTAAGTAATAACTGTCAAATACAGTTCAATATAATTCTTTGTTTTTTAGAGCCCAACTGTTGGTGGGTCTCTTTAGTGTAAATATTACACTTTTAGTGCATTTTTAACTCAGTGTTTCATAGCTTTAAATTCAATACCAATTTGCAGCTTTTAAAATGACAAAAGAAAATTAGTTGCAAAATGCAATAAGAGAGTTTCAAACACAAAATGAGAAACCATACACTCCAAGCTAGAGGGAACAATTTATTTGTCATCAGGTTTGAGTTTCTTTAGGAAATCTACAGCGTCAATACTGCTGGTTACCGAATTTTGACTTCTTAACTGATGACTTGTTTGGCTACCAATTTTATTCGGTTGTGGTTACACATCATACATATTAATTTGAATACTTGCATCGTGTTTGCTTAACATCTAATTAAATAATGAATCCTTAGAATTTTGTATTCAGTTATCGCATACCCATATCATAGACAGCTGTTTGATGTGTCCTGAAGGCCTGCTGTAATAATCCGATGATGAGCAGCAGCCAGCCGAAGGAGCCGCGTATTAGTCCCATGTTGGTAACTTGTCTGCAAACTTTGCTGTTTTGGCTTTATATATTGTTTTTTGTTTTTTTTTTTATGTGTGTAATATAATAATAAGGTGGCCTAAGTGCTGGTCTGAATTATTAAATTAAATTGTTGTTGTTAAGTACGAGTTATTATTTTAAATGGCATCAGGCCAAATGGCGGCAACAGCTAAAAAGTAGGCAATACTTTTTGACAAACGCAAACTCTAAAATTAATGAAGGATTTAAAATACAATTTAAGTAAAATATCGCTTTGATTTATGTTTGGGTGCAGCCAAATACTTAATTACATTTCATACATGGCTTTTCACATTTGTTATTTGTTTTATTTCCATTTTTTCCATTTATAAATGTTGTAATTAAGCATCTTTTTGTTCGAATAAAATGATTTTTTTTATCGTTGTTTAAGCCGATTTAATGGCCATTGCATGCGAGTGTTTACTTTTAATTGCCAATTCCATTGTTTCGTATGTCAGTGTGTAATTAACGCACTCTGTTCACTTTTTCTCTGTTTTTAACCATTTATTTATTAAATTATGACGGCTTTGGTTTGACACCTTTCATGCCAATGACAAGTGCTTGCTGCACTAGTGTCAAGTTCATGTAATCCCATCCAAAAACAAAGCTGAATGGCCACAAAATCAAATCCAAATTATAACAAATCATGAAGAGCAAACGTAAAGAGAGTCAAAAGGAAAAAAAAATACATATATAAAAGTGGCGCGCAGAAGCGTGAAAAACGGAAAAAGGCAAAAAAACGCACTCTGTTAGTGGAAAAGCTTCCGCTTGTTTTTCCTTCTTTTTGGGGGGAAGGGCAGAAAAGCTGTTGCCGCCAAAGTGACGCCAGTTTCAGTCTTATTTAGGCTCAACACTTGGACAGTGAATGTTTCTCATCAATTTGGCTTTTTAATTTTGCACTTGAAATATTTACCAACAGCTGTTTAAATTGTTTATATTATTTATGAATTTTCCCAGATTACAAATATTTCAAAAACTGTTTAAAAATTTCAGGTTTCAGCTAAACAAATTGCCGCCGCGGGCTATTTAATTCTTTTCGAAATTTGTAGTTCACTTTAAGCTTAAGGCAACACGTCCGCTTTAATTAAAAGTTCGATGCTAACTAAAATTAGAGTCTCGAGCAAGTCTTAAAAATGCTGTACGTCTGCAGCATCCACCGAGCCAGCGATATGAGAGCTTTCACTCACAACTGATAAGAGTCAGACTCAAGCTGTGAGTGAGTTCTATGTAGAGGGGAACATTGTTTTGAGTCGGATTTTCACTTTAAAAACGAATAAACAATTTGTCTAACCCACTGACACTGGCGCTTATCATTTTATAAACATTTATATAATATATTTCCAATTAATTGTAAAAAATGTCGCGAAATCTTCAGGGGAATTGATAAGAGTTTTTGTGTACGTTGTCGGGGAAAAGTCCACTTGACAATTCAGCTTGCATTAGAATAATATGGGTCAAGTTTAAACCGCTTCTGCTTTAACTGTAAAGTCGCATTTAGTTTTTCAAGAAATATGCGAGATAGTGTGACATTTCTTGAGTCGCATTTACTGAAATTTGAGATAAGCGCTTAGGCCCAAGGGCGTACGCAGTTGGATGCAGGGGGGTGGGGGTGGGACGGCTGAACCGATTCAATTAATAATTAATTAATTTATTATTTATTTGGACAAGATTATACTTATTTTTCAAGCACTTGTCACAACTATAAATTACTATAAATTAAACATAATTATTATGGTTTATAACTAACAATATTCTCTTACATACTACATACACAAATTATAAAAAAAAAAAAAGAGTGGGGGGGTTTTGATATTTTTTTTTTTTTTCCAAAAAAAACACAAAAAAAAAAAAAATTTTTTTTTTTTTTTTTTTTTTTTTTTTTAAAATAAAGAAAAAAAAAACAACCAAAATTTAAAAAAAATTTTTTTTTTTTTTTTTTATTTTAAAAAAAAAAAATTTTTTTTTTAAATTAAAATATTTGGGGGGGGTTGGGACCCCCCCATCAAAAAGTTAAAAAGGCGTGTTTAAACTATTATTATATTCTTTATTAAATGAAAAAATGAACAATTTTTCGCATATTCTGAATGAATAAATATAAATGAAGAGTGAAAATTGATTGACGACATCAGGCTTGTTTTCTTATATATACGAGCACGTTTTGCTTGTGGCTGTTCTTTTGTTTGCCTTTTTTAAGGTTTTTTTACTTCTTTGGAGAGCTCTTCCTCTGTTTTATTGCGCGGCATTGCAATATTCTCTTTAAGAGTCAAAACCTACTTTTTTTCAAAGTGGATCACAAACCCCCCATATCTGACTTTTTTTTTTGGTGACGTCACAACCAAAAAGAAATTGTTACAAAAAAAACATATTTCTATCAAAAAGGCAATTGACCAAAGATATTTCCCTCATACTTACATTTGTCATTACGAAAAAAATTGTGTATTATATTCACAAGTCAAAAATGAACATAAAGAAGGTGTGGACTGATAGGTTGCTTGCCAAAAGTTAGGTAATAAGAAGGGAGACACATGACATAAACAAAAAGTTTAAATATATTTTTTTTTGTGGCCATTCTCCCCTACATTTATATATTGGATTATTATGGTAATTTTTATCCCTAAGAAGCTATTTATGTTTTAAAAACTTCTTTAAATTTAATATTAAATTGAGTTTCGTATAGTTTTGATGTCATTAGGAAAACTATTCCATGTTTTAGTAGCAGGCTTCAAAAATTGTCGTTCATAGCAAGACAGCTTGGTTCTTGGACAGATCAAGTTAAATGTTCTGGCTAAAGATAGTCCGGCTCTTTACAAGTAAGTATTTTATGTAAAAACAATAAAGTTTTATAGTCTATCCACTGTTTAAGGTTTAGATCAAATATTGTACTCGCAAATTGCGTAATTGAGTCAAACCTTCTACGGTGAAATATAAACCGAGCAATCGAGTTAAAGGCAACATTAAGTTTTCTCATATCAGTAACTCTGCAGTGGCCAAAAATTTCTACACCGTAGAAAAGAGAAGGAATAAGATACGTTTTAGCTATTAGTAATCTTATGTAAACAGGTAAAAACGTTTGACATATAGAAAGCTGCCTTAATAGCCCAAAGGATTGTCCTGTTGCCCTAGATATATGGTTACCCCACGATAGCGTTTTATTCGGGTGTGTTTTAGAAATCTCTAGAGATTTTCGTATAAACGTTAGCATTTCATATTAAAGCTGTTTGAATTTATATGTTTAGGGGCTCAAATATGCCCGTCTACTAGATTAGAAGACAAAAGTTGAGCGATTTGAAACCGCCTGCTCTAAGCCAAGTAGATTTGATGCGTACGGTTTTCCTTCCACATAATCTAGTAGGCGATCTGTCTCTTGACAAAAAAAAAAAGCCCGTCTTTTTTTAAAACAAAAATAATTTTTAACAAAAATTTTTAGAGATTTCTAGAACACCTTTATTAAAAACTATGCCACTATTAGTAGTATGTTCAACAGATTCAATTTTAGTTCCATTTAGCTGGAGTTGACTTAGCTGTGCGGTACTAAGGGGCCTTGGGATCGATTTGCAAGATATAAAAAAGTCTTGCGGAATTTTTATTGAATTTTCAATTGTTCATAAAATTGGTTATAATAATGCGATTTAAGTCAAATATGCGCCGTTTTGTTCGATGACGAGTTCCCAACGAGATGCCAACTTCATAATGCCCCTCTTATAGAAGCTCGCTTCCCTATTGGCAAAAAACTCGGAGAGCCAATTTTCACAGGACTATCTTGTGGCCAACTTCCGACTACCAAGCTCGTTCGCCATGGACAGAAATAGGTGGTAATCACTTGGTGCGAGATCCGGACTATACGGTGGATGCAAAAGAACCTCCCATCCGAGCTCCCGGAGCTTGTGGCGCGTCACCAAAGATGTGTGTGGCCTGGCGTTGTCCTGATGGAAGACAATTCGGCCTCTGTTGATCAAAGATGGCCTCTTCTGCATGAGTGCTGCATTCAAGCGGTCCAGTTGTTGGCAGTACAGGTCCGAATTGAGAGTTTGGCCATAGGGGAGCAGCTCATAGTGGATGATTCCCTGCCAATCCCACCAAACACACAGAAGAACCTTCCTGGCCGTCAATCCAGGCTTGGCCACCGTCTGGGCAGCTTCACCGCTTTTCGACCACGACCGTTTGCGCTTCACGTTGTCGTAAGTGACCCACTTTTCATCGCCAGTCACCATCCGCTTCAAAAACGGGTCGATTTTGTTGCGATTCAGAAGCGATTCGCATGCATCCATACGGGCAAAAATGTTTTTTTGCGTCAAGTCGTGTGGCACCCATACATCGAGCTTCTTTTGAATCCAAGCTTCTTTAAATGGTTTATAACGGTTTGATGACTCATGCCCAGCTCTTGGCCGATGCTACGGCTGCTACTATGCCGGTCTCTTTCGATCAATTCAGCGATTTTATCGCAATTTTCGACGACAGGCCTTCCGGACCGTGGCGCATCTTCGATCACCTCTGCACCAGAACGAAAACGTTGAAACCATCGTTGTGCGGTGGAAATGGAAACTGTATCGGGTCCATAAACTGCACAAATTTTATTGGCAGCATGAGATGCATTTTTGCCTTTTATTGTAGTAGTACTGTAAAATATGCCGTATTTTCTCTTTGTTTTGCTCCATGTTTGCGACGCTATAACTCACGAACGACTAAAAACAAAAAACAATAAATCAAACACGTGTTAGCGCGTGAAAAGAGCTTTCCAAAAAGCTCTAGCGTGAACCGATGCGACGAATACAACTAGAACTATGCGCTTGCAAAGAAAGCTTGCGGAAATACCGCAAGACTTTTTGGACAACCTTATATGATTTTAGCAGTTTTGTCGCAGTTTGCGAATAATTATAAATCTTGCTCAGTTTGGTACATAAAATATCGTGGTTGAGAGTATCGGAAGCTTTACTGTGATTAAGAAGTGTTAAAAAAGTAACTTTACTGTCACTTAGTTGTCCACGAATCTCGTCTACAATATTTTTTTAGGCTGTTGTACAGCCACGCTTTTTCCGAAATCCATACCGTTTTTGCTCTAGGACTTTTGACAAAAACGGAAGAATCGAAATGGGTCTAAATTGCACATTGGGTTTTGGTATTGGGAGGATTCTGGCTCGCTTCCACATTTCAGGAAAAGAAGTAGTCATAATTATCGTATTAAAGATGTGCGCACGGTGATTTAATAAGAACGGAAGAAGTAGTTTAATAAATTTAGGACTAATATTGTCAAATCCGGATGCATTAGACTTTACCTTAAGAACACTTTTTAAAATATCATTCACAAAACTAAAGCTATGTATTATCACAGATAGATAGAGCACTCAGGTACGAATTGCATGGAGCATCAGGTACTTGAGTTTGCACGAATTGTTCTTTTAGGCTATCTACATCAATATTTGTACTTGGCTCAGACTTTTTAGAAAAGACTCCACACTTGTTAAGCTCTTTTCAGGTTTTTCCAGACGACTTGGCTCCCGTAAACTTTGTATTATAGTACTTACGCTTAGCGAGATATATTGCTTTTTTTACCCATTCTCTAAGTTGTATGTATTACGTTAGCATGTCATTTGTTTTTTATCGCTTCCACCTGTTATACGAAGCATTTCGTTGGATAATGAGTATTTTTACTTCATTTGTGAAACATGGTTGTACTGAAGGCTGTATTATTTTAGTCTTGAGTTCAATAAAAAAAATATTACAACTTTTTGTTAAATTTTTCATTTAATAAAGAATAATTGCTTAAAAACACGAATTTTAAACTTTTAAGTGGGTGGCTCACAACCCCCCACAAATTTTCGAAATTTCTGTTAAAAAATCACTTTTTTTTAATATTAAATGAACAAAACCCCAAAAATTTGTGTTTTAAAATTAAGATTAGAAGAAAAGAAAAGAAATTTTTTAACTAAAATATAAAAATTTACAGAACAAAAAAATATTGATTTATGGCAAAGTTATGTTTAAAAAACAAAACTATGATCACAACCCCCTATTCTACCCTATATATTAAGTCACTATGTTCAAAATTAAAACTTGTGGTCTGTCTGTATGAACGCATCGATCTCAAAAACTGTAATCGATCGAGCCACAATTGTTGAAATGTATTTATCGCCACATCGACTTTGTCTCTCTCTCTGTATTTACATATACAGACGCATTGATGTCACAGACTATAAAAGGTAGAGCCACAAATTTTTGCCTGTAGTTTAATTCAGATTTGGCAAATTTCTCCTCCTTCTAATTCTAACCGCGAATAACTGTCAGAGCCACAATTTTTAAGTTTGAACAAAGCGACTTAATATATATAAAGTTTGGCCCTATAGCTATCTATTCTGTATACCATAATAAGATCCAAACAAAAACACCAAAGACATTTTAAAATTCCTAAAATATTAACAAAGGATATTAAAACCATGGGAACCACATTACTTGGTACAAGATATCTTTCTTGTTTTGTATTTTGTTATGAAAGTTATAAAAATTCAAGTAAACTTTTCCTGTGTATGAGAAAATTTTAAACTTAAATCATAATCCATGGAAAATTATTTTCTGTGCGTTAACACAATATTATCCATTGAATATCCATTGAAAAGTTTAACCCCCCTAATAAAAATACTGGGTTCGCCCTTGGCTAAGTTAAAGGCAATCTGCACGAAATTCCATTTTTAGAAAGACTATCAGGCGCAGCAACTGAATATTCGCAGAAGTAAGAAAAAAAATAAATAGACAGTTCAAGTTAGCAAAGATTACAAAATTCCAAGAACATGATGAGTTCGTAGAAGTGTCAATTGTGATTCCCTATAGCTTAAATGTTTTTGTTTCAAATATGCTATAGCTCTGCTCAAGCTGATAAAAATGCAAAAGAAACGAGAAAGCCAAGCTAATTTCGTCTGAGCCGAAGTTTTTATACCCTTGCAAATGTTTTGATATGTCATAGTTTAAGAACGCTAGCAATAAGATCAAGCATTTTTCTAACTAAAGCCCATTTCCGACCAATGCTTTCCATGGCAGCTATAAAAGATGTAAAAGCATGTATTTCCACTGGCTTCATTTCTTATCATTTTCATTTCTAAAAATGAAGCCGTTTCCATTGACAAATTGTCATTATTTGACATTCACAACAATACGTTGTCAAAAACAGCTGAAAAGTTTAATTTAAGTAACAGGCGCCACTTTTAAACTCTTGTGGACATATTGGAATATTTAGCAAAAACATGACACAACCGTCATGACAGCAATTGCGTTGGGCAACGCGTTCTGTTATCGCCCTGAATTATCAGCAGAAAGCTGAATTCACAACTTTTTTTTGACTAATTAATATTTTCAGCAAAATCGCGCCTACTTTTTCAATTCAAATTAACAATTTATTGGTGATGACACTTTCTGTTTCTAGAGAGTAGCGAGTGATACTAGAGAGTAGCGAGTATTTTTTTAAAAAATACCAAATTCCTTCGTGGGGAATGCCATCATTTTTATGAAATGAAAGAAATAAAGGCCAAAATGATACAAAAATTTGTGTGGAAGAAATGACATAATTTTCATCATTTCTTTTCATTTTAAGAAATGATGCTTCATTTCTTTGGTGGAAATAGGCTATAATATCCATTTTTCGACCCATAGTTCTTATGGCAGCTATTAGACTTACTTATCCGATCCGAACCGTTCGGAAATATTAGCCGCGTGCAGTAAAAAGAAGACTCTGTTAAAAGTTTCAGCTCGATAGCCTTAAAACCTTAAAGACTACTTTGCGTAGAAGCAGACAGACCGACGGACCCAGAAATAGAGCATAGAAAGAAATAAATTGGAAGATTTGACTAGGTTGTTCCAATTCAAATCCAACAAACACACCAGAAAAATTGCCTTAAATCGAGAATAATCTGACTTCAGAGCAGAGTTCCCCAGAAATAGCCCCTAGGGCATGAACATAATCGCCAATTTCCACTGAATGCTTACCGTAGTCATACTTCATTGTATGTTAGAGAGAGACACAATCACATTTGAGCGCTCTCTTCTTTAGACTCCAATTAATACTCTTTGTGCAATACTTATAAATATTGCGCTTTTGATTATTTTAAGATGCACTGATATTTGGTCTGTTGCAAAAGACTTTTAAATCCTGAAAGTTATTTGGTTTAGTTCTTGGTGAGTCAAATTGTATAATAAGTTATGCTCCTTAATTTATTTGCACTTAAACATATAAACGATAAGCTTTCTGGAATGTTGTTGAAAATTTACGCGGACTCTCGAATATACTCTGTTGAAGCTGATGAAACTAAACCATGCACAGAATAATATTTAAAGCAAAAGGTGCACTATGCCTTCTACGATAAACAATAAAACAGAAACTAAGTTTATTTGCTGTAATTTTTTGCTTAAATGACAAAAAATTCCATATATTTCTCAATAGAATTTTGCAGAATATGGAGCATTGTATGTATGTGCCTTAGAGGTCTGGAAAGAAAAAACAAGTTTTACACAGTTTTAAAGATTATAAGTGATTATAAGTGCATCTTTAATTTTTCCAAAATCTGATCAATTGAAAGCAGTGGTGCTCAAAATGCCAAAAGCCTATCCCACCGACACACGAATAGAGAGAGAGAGAGAGAGAGAGAATAGCACACAAGCGCAAAGCTTGATTGTGTGAGTTTGGGCACCACTGATTAAAGGGCGGTTAGAATTTTTGAAAATCCGACTTTTGTTTTTTTGCATACTCAAAGTATTACTAAAAAAATTGTAATTTGCAAAAAAAAACTAACTGTATCCTGTCGTCAATTATGAATTAAAATCATAAATCAAAATTACAGACTTTTTATAGTATTTGTGAGATTTATTAACGTTTAGTAGGTAGAATACCACACAGTGTTAGGTGTGACAGTGCTAATTTTATTCCTGGTATATACATAGAAGCAAAATTGCTTCATTCCGGATGCCGGAATACATATATATTGTTTAGCCACTTCTTTTAGAGGGCTCAGGCAGCTTGAATAGACTTAAGTTTACTTCCCATTTTTTGTGTTCGAGAGAGTGTGAGTTCAAATCCTTAAAAATTTGTGAGTTTTAATAAATTGCACTTTTTTAATTATAGCACGTAAATGGATATTCATACATAATAGGGTTTGGTCCAATCACATTTTTTTGGATAGTTGCATATTGACAGAAGCGCAAATTGGTCATCTTACCTTTCCTAAGGACGCCAAAAAATAGCGTGGCCGTTTCTTGTTTATGTAGATAGAAACATAGATGTTTCTCCAGCTCTAGTTTGTATATCGAATAATAAATTTATTAAAATATCTAATGTTCGTCTGAACTTTTGAAGTTTCTTTGGAACACTGAATCTAAATCTAACTTAGGATTACTCTGGTACCCCATTTCCTGCGGAAGCGGCTGAGTAGGCGCCTCGTGATCGGCCGCTCAGTTTGGTTGTTTTGACAAAGTCGTCATCCGGTCTGGTCAACATATTTTATCTTCCGCGTGTTCACTTATAACGTTGGAGCATGATATATGCCTGCGAGTTTGTTATACGGCAGCTAAACGATGTATTCATCCAATTTGGATGAGATTTGACAAGATTGTGTTAAAACAGATAATATTCATAACTGGAAAGTTTCAAGACATGACGCACTAGAACTACTTTTTCGACCGAACGTTCCTATGGCAGCTATATACCTGATTTTGGTCAAAGTCGGATGATTATATCTTATAGTTTCCATAGGAATCAAAATTTTTGCATTCCTAAACTCTGAGATTTCGGAACATTTGCAAAGGTATAAAGACTTCGGCGCTGACGAAGTTAGCTTGGCTTTCTCGTTCAATCTATATTTAGTATTTCAAAATCATGGCCATTAATATTTTATTTTTTTTAAAACATATTAAACTATTTCGCGTGTTTTTTTTTAACCAAAATTTTGTAACGGCAAATTACTGTTGATTTCTTCCTTAAAATTCGAAATTAAATTGTTTGAGGCCGTCATTTTATTTAATACAACATAAAAACAATTAAATATAATTACTAAAAATACTTGATATTTCGTGCCCTTGAAAAGCAAAGTGGCCGATATAAGCCTTAATTGCTCCAAAGTCACCCAATAGTCCAAAGTCTATGAATAGGCCACTTTATAACCTTTTGGCAATTTTTCAAACGACTAACAATATCTAAAGATGTACGCATTATTTAAAAATTGTTGTTCATCCCTATTAAAATCTAGTATTTTTAGCAAAAAAAACTCTTGGGTTCTGCATTTTTGGATTCAGCTGAGTGTATTTAGTTAAAGATCAAGTTAAACTTCTTAACAGATTTGGTGATAATTAATTTGATTTGTCGTTCAGATTCGGCGCTAAATTGTAGGTCCCTTTTCCTTTTGCGAAAATTAGAAGCACACAAGCCAAGAGAAACTGTTTGAAGAAAAATATTTTTTTAATGATAAATATATGCTTAGAAATTTGTTCGCATTGAGTGGTTTTTTGTTCAGATTGAGAATCAAGATTTAAAAACTCAATCCTATTTAAATAGAAATACGGAAATACGGAAAGTCGAGGCGAGCTGATTTAGGGTAATTCAAGTTTTTTAAATAAGTTTAATTCATTTGAAAGTATTTTGTTTTTATTTATTCTATATATTTGCGTACGAATGACTTGATGTATTTTACTTTTTATCAGTCCATAGCCTTTTTAAGGGACAAATGACGAATCAAAGAAGGGCTGCTTATAAGATGCATTGCTTTCATTTGTTTTTCATGTGGCAGGCTGTGGGCAAAAATTTTATGTAAAGTTACTGGAATTTGTCGATTTAAATCGCGCGGGCTAATATTTTCGCCCGAATATTTTTTTTTTAGTTGGCAGCACTGTCACTGACTTACATGTCAAATTTCATGTCAAAATATTCATTATTTTTTGAGTTACGCTTGGTTTTGTGACTCGCAAAAAGTGGTTTCGGCGATTTTTGAAATGTCTGAAATTATTCAACAAAGAAGTGCGATTAAATTTTGCTTCCTGAATGGAATTACCGCTGCGGAAACGTTGAGAATGTTGCAGAAGGCTTACGGCGACCAAGCTCTGCCAAAATCAACAACATTTGACTGGTACAAATGGTTTAAAGAAGGCCGAAAAATCACGCCAAAGTCGCTCAAAAATCAAGGTCATGCTGACTGTTTTCTTCGATTATCGTGGTGTCGTGCATTATGACTTCCTTCCGCCGGGCCAAACTGTCAACAAGGAATATTATTTAAGTGTTATGCGTCGTTTGCGTGAAGCTATTCGCAAAAAGAGGCCAGATTTATGGGCCGAAAACTCTTGGCTTTTGCACCACGATAATGCGCCATCTCACACTGCGCACGTTATTCGCGATCATTTGGCCAAAAACAACACCATCGTCGTTCCGCAACCACCGTATTCGCCTGATTTAGCTCCGTGTGACTTCTGGCTATTCTCCAAACTCAAAAGACCACTACGAGCACACCGTGTCGAGTCGATTGAAGAGATTAAACGTGAATCGCCACGCGCTCTGAAGGCCATACCTGAAAGTGACTTTTTGGCATGCATCGAGCACTGAAAAAAACGTTGGCATAAGTGCATTGTATCGGGAGGGGATTACTTTGAAGGTGATGAAATTAATTTGGAAGAATAAATAAAGATTTTTTGATTTATAAACAAATTCCGACTACTTTTTGCCCACAGTAGTAATAAAAATAAATAAAAAAAAAAAAAAAAAAAAAAAAAAAAAAACAAAAAAAAACAAAATAAAATTTTTTACCATCTTATAAAAAAAAGTATGCAATACAATTTTTAAATGGAGGCGAGCCAAAGCTAAAATCAATTGCATGGGCTAATAAAAACACACACACACACACACATGCGCGCAAACAAACTAAAAATTAAATGAAAATAAATTCCAGGTTCAGGACCACGAAAAGGTTCATGTCCAGGGGCCCTGCCTACATGACACTAAATAAACAGCCAGTTGTTACTTACTCAACAACGAAGCCAGAAACCAAATACAAAAGCAAACAACACGCAGCAGCAGCAGCAGCAGCAGCAGCAGCAGCCCACCCATACAAGCCAAGTAAATGGTTAGTTCTGTGACATTTCCAAATTGAAAAACTACAAATGACTGACAACAGATTAGAGTGAGAGCGCACGTAAACTGGCAACAGCTGTGTCCGTAAATCCCAATCCCTGGCAATGCTTGACTTTGCCAAAAGGCGTGGGCAGGTTTGTTGCTGTTGTTCGGCTTGGTCGTAAAAAAATGGCGTTAGCAAAACTTTCATTCAAAGAGCAAACAGGGGACAACAGAAATAAATTTTGAATTGTGAGCGTATTTGTAAAAGACAAGTTCTCAAGTAAAAACCTTAAAAATCCCAAAGGCAAAACTCTTGTGTGTTGCAGGTATTGATCAAAATCAGAGAAAATTGTCAGGTTGAAATTTTACTTTTTATTAAATGTAAAAAGCATGCAAAGGCTGGGAAATTCTGAGTGTGTCAACTGGCTCTTAGACTGGCATAAGATATTAAATAAATAAATAAAGATGCACCGTGGATATGCACTCCAGTTTGATAAAAATGCTCAGAAAATCCAAAGTGTTTTTGTAGTTTCAAGTTTGATTAATGTCGCTCATCATTATTTCATATAAGTAGAGACTTTATGCATTTTTTAAAACAATGTGAGCGAAGGCAACTCTTCTAAGGCCCTATAACCAGGGCTGCAAACCTCCTACAAATCGGGAGGGGTTCACTCCGGTGGTTCGAACCCTTGAAACTTTTTGGGTTCAGGTTCACGGAGCGGGTTCATATGCTCCCTGAACCTAGGTTAAGGTTCGAACCCGGGTTCAGGCTCGTTTTGTTTTCGCTGACTCAAAAAAATGTGTGTTAACTGGAAAAACCTTTAACATTTCATACATATTTGGAAGTTCAGAACCTTGATATTCGGAATAAAATATTTGAGCTCAGCAATGGTTATTTTAAGGGATATTTTACTTTAAAATCAAAGTAAATTTTGAACTATTTTTAAAAAATAGACGACAGTTTAACCCAATTACACAGGTTTACAAGCTTTTGCAACAGAGAAGATAGCAAACTTTCCATATGTATATTTGGTCGCTAAACTCAAATCAAAAAACTTGCGAGAAATCGAAAAAAATAAGAAATAACCACATAGCAAATTATAGGCCTAAATCCAGATGACATAAAAATTTTTTTCGGCACAATACTTCATTCAAATACAACTTTTGCAATAACATTCAGATTTCAAGTTAAAAAGTGTTTCTATTTATGTGAACTTCGACATAAAAATTGATTTTCATGCGTTCTGGAAATCGGCCTTAAAAACCAAAAATTTTTATGTTATGAGCAAAATAAAAACTTTGTGTTTGGGTTTTATTTGTATTTATTGTATTTTTATCCCAGCACTACAAATATAAATAAGACTTATTTTGATTGCGCTAGTCACTACAGTATAACAAAAATTTCCACAATTTAAATTTAAATGAATAAATTGCTAACTTAACCTAATACACAGAATACATAGAAAATAAAAATTAATATTGAGTATAAATATAAATAGAAATAATTAAATTTAATTTGTTGGTAAATTTAAATGTCGATTTGTAAATGTTTTTTAAGTTTTACATTAAACTGAGGGGTGCTTCTAATAGTCTTGAGGTTGTGAGGTAAATCGTTCCACAGACGAATAGCATTTACAAAGAACTGTCTCTCCGAGCACAGCATTTTAGTTCTGGGACAAATAAAATTATTGGTTCTTTGTGAGAGAGCAGGTCTTAGTTTTTGAAATAAATAGGAAGGTTCCTGAGAATTTATAATTTTATGGAGAAATGTTAGAGTCCTGAGATCAATCCACGTCGTAAGGCTGAGGTCAAATATCTTGTATGACAGATGAGATATTCGTTCCATACGCCCAACATTGAACACATATCTAGCAATGGAATTGAATGCCACCATTAATTTACGCATGTCCAAAAATTTCCACACCATAAAATAGGGTGGGTACCAAAAACATTTTTGCAATAAGCAACTTGATGTTAACAGGCAGGAACCACTGTGACACTGAGAGCTGCCGTAGCAGTCCGACCAGTTGCTGTTGAAATATGCTTGTTCCAGGACAAAGTGTCCACATATTGAATGGGAGTGTTATTTAGATGCAATTTTGGCAACAGACTTGTATCAAGCAGGTTTTTGTGGATGACAATACATTTTGATTTTAGTGGATTCAAACCCAAGCCATTCTCTTTTGCCCAGTGGTTAATTTTATCAAGTACATCATTCGAAACTAATAAACAGTCTTCAATTTGAGACAGCGAACGACTAACATGTATTTGAACCAAGGCTGCAAACCTCTAAAATTTTGCAGAAGGTTCGGTCCGGGGGTTCGAACCCGTTGTAAAACTTAAGGTTCGGTTCGCGGACCGGTTTTTGGAACTCCTGAACCTAAGGTTTTGGTTCAAACCTCGGTTCGCTTGTACATAAAATAAAATTTTCGGTTTATAAATACTTATTTACTTAAATAATATTCTATATTTCAATAAGGCTACTTCAGTTATCAAATTTAATGAACTTTTACAACTTTGTAGAGCTGCTAAGTTTAAGTTAATAAGCACTATATCTTCTAGGAGATGTTTAACTAGCTTCACTAGCTGTTAGATCAGAAAGATCCAACTTAAATTTTGAAAAGGCCCGTTCAACTGATACCTGAGTTGCTGGAACAGCAGGTATCGTAAAGTCAATTTTTTTAAGTCCTCGTTTTTTTGACCTTTCCAAAATTTTAAAACATTTGTCGATGTATGTTCTCTTGGACAATTGTCCATATTTGTTGATATTTGTTCATTGCTTTCTTTGGCTTTCATAAACTTCTCTTCTTTCAATCAAAAGTTGATTCATTTAAAAGTGAATTTTAAAAACTCTCATTTAGAATTTATTTTTGGAGCTTCAGCAGAAGTTAACAAAGTTGAAAAACTCGGGTCTAAGAGCACTGCAGCCAATATGGGCACTGAGCTAATAATAAAATTGATAGTTTATAGTAATAAACAAAATATTTCAGAACAATTGCTCGAAAATAAAAGCCAGCGGAATTAAAATCACTTAGAAGTAATTGTAAATCCTGCAGTTTTCAATTCAAAAGATTTTAGGTGGAGCTTCTTTAAAGAACTCTCAATACATAATTCTTTAATTGTTAGTAAACGTTCGCACATTTCGTAGGTTAAGTTCCTAAGTACGGAGAAGTATGGGAACTAGAGTAGTATACTTAGTGAAGAGTAGTATACTTAGTATAGAGTAGTATACTAACAAACTGTCATTACAGAATCCTCCAGGAAATCTATTGAGGTAACATGGACATAGTCCACAACAAGAAATGCTTCTGATGCACATGAGCAAACTTCATCAACATTACATTTTTAGTTGCATTCCTGTTCTGCTCTGCAGTTGTCATTCAAAAGATCTCCTACTCGACCCATATTCGCTGTTCGACGTTGATAGTATAAATCTGACCTAGAGAAATGTCGCAGGATTGGAGAACTTATTGAATGAGAGCAGTCAGATTACAAGCAATTTCTATATTTCCCTGTAAGTGTCGTTGGAAGAACTACATAATATGTTGAACCGAACCTAATTTTTTGAATAAGCGGTCCGGTTTGGGTTCAGGTTCAAGGAGTCAAAAATATTAGGGGTTCGGTTCATGGTCCGGTTCGTCGGACCCAAAAAACCCGAACCAAACCGGTTCTTAGGGGTTCGGTTCAGGACCGGTTTGCAGCCTTGATTTGAACGTCATCTGGGTACAGATGAGCTTCACAAGAAAAAAAGCAAAAGGGGTCCAAATACTGGTCCTTGCGGTACACCACACTACAATGAAGTAAAATTGGAGGTACATGATCCGGTAACAACCGCTTGGAGCCTGTCAGTGAGATATGACCTATCAAAATTAACAGCAGTGCTTGTGAAATTATAGAGATTTTGAATTTTCGTGCAAAGAATGTCGTAGTTGACTGTGTCAAAGGCTTTGCTGTGCTCTAGCAGCGTTAAGATAGTAACAGCGCCAGCATCCAACTGCTGACGAATAATTTCTACAATGCTCGTAATTGCCGTTATATGTATTGTACAACTTCTGTTTTTCCAAAATCTAGATTGTTTAGAACTCATCAGCTTATTATTACTAAGAAATGTTTGCATTTGAGTGGCCATAAGGTTTTTAAATACCTTAGCAAGAAATGGCAAAATAGTATGGACCTGAACTCATTGTTTGACTTAGGAATAGGTAGAATTTTAGCCCTCTTCAAGAGACACGGAAAGGTAGACGTTGTGATGGCAGTGTTTATAATGTGTGTGACCGGATTAAGTAGTACTGGAAGTAACATTTTTACAAATCTAGGGCTAACATTATCAAGGCCTTCTGCATTAGACTTAATTTTAAGAATACACTCTAAGACATCACATTGACTGACACACACAAAACTAAAGCTAACTAAAGCTAAGCTAAAGTAAGGTTGAGCGGTGACATGACAAAACGCAAACGGACAAAAGGCCCATATCAAAATTAATCAAAGTAGAGACCAAAATGGAGTCACCGCATTGCAACCTGTTCAGGCGATTAGAGTAAATTAATATTCAAATACAGTTTCACTTCTCATTCATTTCCAAAAGACACCAATTTCGAATTTTATTTGTATTTACGGGAAAAACCCCCCATCGACTTCATTTTTGCTCATAGGCCTCCCAGATAATTTGCTTTGTTTCCTTGTCAGTCAGATGTTCTTTCTCATTAACAGCTGTTCACGAGCCTCAATCAAATCAATGTTAAAGCCATAAACGAAATCTAAACCAAATCTAAAATGCTTTAATGAATACCACTAATAAACAGCAGAGTGCAGAGGCACTGCCAACCTACTATTAGTGCCCTTTCAGCCCTACCGTGGATCAAATGCCCAAAATGGGACAGAATTTCTATGTCCATTTTAAAGGAGCAAAATTGTAAACACTCTGTGGAAATCATAAATTTGTTAAATTTTATATTCAGCACTGTGTATTTAATGTCACTTAAATTTGAATACGGACATTACACCCATGGGTCAAAAGGCCCAGAAAAATTTGGAATTATATTTCAAAGTAGTGATCGAAATTTTTCATATGGGCCTTATGTCTTAAAAATAAAAAAACATAAAAAAAAAAATCATTAAAAAAAATATTTAACACCACGCTCCTACTGGGACTTGATCCTCGGCCTCCACGCTTGTAAGCGAATGTTAGTCCACTCTACCACGGCTGTTGTTGCTCTCAGAGCACAAAAATGCCATCAGAATTCCATGAGTACATTCTTAAATACGTTTTCGCCACCACGTCTTGCTTAGGTCTGATAGTCGAGTTGTTCGTAACTGACGTCGTCCGCGTTTGTTTAGTCTTCGGAGGTCCAAGGTCTCAAAAATCCCAGTAAGGTAAGTAAGAAAAAGTTTTTTAATGTTATCTTAAAATTAATTACAGTTTATATTAAAGGGGCTGTTGTGGGAGGGCGGTCGGTGAGTCTCCAGCCCCCCCCCCCTCCTCGCACCTCTCCATAAAAACAATTTTTTGAAAATTTAAAAATCAATCCGAACGGATTGATTTCTGCCTTTCCGGGATCAACCCATTTTGTACGGCATGAATTGATCCCCGGAAATCCCGGAATGGAATGATTTTTTTTCAGTGTAGCAAGTACAGAATGGCAAATCGTTATTTAGCTCGTTTACATCAACTTCAATACCTGATGACGATTACTTTTCCCGACTCCCATCTTACTGATTTCCCTCCACTTCTGTCTAGAACTAATTCCTTCCTTAAATTTTAAGGTATAGTGATTTTGTTTTGCAGTCCTAATTATCTTTGTGACATCACTCCGCAATCTCTTATGGTAAGCGCACATATCGTTAGTTTTATAACGTCAACGTAATGTAACGTAGATAAATCTTTTTCTTGATATTGGCATTAAACCACGGTTGTTGCATCGGTTTGATCACTTTAGTTTTGATCTGCACGAACTTATTATACAGGTACACCAAATAGTTGCTTAGTAGTTGCACTTGACAGTCTACAGAGGGCGTACGATATATCGCCGACCAGTCAAAAGCAGTTACTTCCAACCCAAGTTCGGTAAAGTCAATATTCTTAAAGTCTCTAAATGTGATAGATATTTCATTATAATTAAGGTCAAAGTCATACGTCATGAAAATTAGGTCATGTCTTGAAAAAGCAGGTACAGAGATCTGATCATACAATAATATCTTATTCGATTCGTTAACAAGAAAAGGGTCAAGAAGCGTATCACAAAACATAGAGAAATGGGTGGGCATTGTTTTATTGACTACTTGTAATCCCAGCGTCTGAAAATTTTCTAAAAGATGAGTCTCTTTGAGAAGATTGCTACAAAAATCGCCAGCTATATTAATGTCAGTGTATGTTAAAGATAGCTCAGTAATTACGGTTTCTGTAACGTCATTCAATTCACAAATGTAAACAAACCGTTCTCGTAACACACGTTCAGGCAAATCTCTCGTATTCTTATTTTTAGAAAAGTGTTTTCTTAAACTTTTTTATGTCCAAATTTTTCGAAGTTCAATAAAATTTTCTGTTTATTAGACAATTTTTCAAATATCAGGCAAGTTGCCAACATTTTTTTTTAGTGTTTAGTGTTTTTTTCAGATATATTGGAAAATGGCAAAGTTAACAATTAAAGCATCTAGAAAAAATTGTATAATTTTTGAACCGAACCCATTTTGGACTATTCTTTGCTCCGGTTCAGGATCAGAACCTGCTCCGGTTCGGGTTCGGTTGGTGACTCCAAAAATTCTGGAGTCTCCGACTCCGGAGCGGTTCGACTTCGAAGCCTGCTACCGGTTTGAAGCCCTGTTTATAACACAACATCATCTCTGGATTTATAGCCTAGTTCTATTGACACATGTATGTACTTTCGCTTGAATGTACATATTTTTACATCACACATCTCATAGGAATTATTTTCAAGGTTCTTCTTTGAGAAAAAATTTTGATATTCGTCTCGGACTTTACGTGAATGTTTTCCTGGAAATTCTATATTTCGATATTTTATGATTCAACCATTTGCGGTCAGAATTCTCTGCGGTCACGTTGATAAATTACGACTTGTATGCTCAAAATCAAGCAGTTAACTAGCGTTAGTTGTTGTTGCCGTTCAGTTTTTGGTTTAGAAAGTACATCTCCAGTGGAATGACCAAATTTGAAGATGAACATATATGTGTCAGTGGAACTAGGCTATTAGTTTTCCACCGAGGCACCACAAAGCCCTCAAACGAGGCATTGCAAAGCCCTCAACCGAGGCACATCCCAATGCCATGCAACTTTGCGCACATCATTTAGAGGTGTTTTTTTTTACTTCTAAAAGTTTCAGTTGTAAAAGGGGTAAGGCGATGGTTCCTTAAGGACTTGAGCTCAGTGCTTTAGCAGTAATTGGACTCTTTCAAACTTACCTGTGAATTTGCATTGCTCTTGCATCTCATCACTGTGATCCCTGCAATCTGGATCGCCATCGCAAACAAATCGTATGGGTATACATTCGCCACTCGAGCAACTAAACTGCTTCTCCTCACAATAGTGCGGCAATGATTGGGCTGTAAAATCAAATGCATATTAATTAATTAAGTTGCCATTCTTCGGTAGACCGTAAACTACTATATAATTAGAAGAGGCAAAACAAGGCCTAATAAAATTCATAACTAAAATTTAAGTTGAAAACTTTGGGTCGTTAAAGAAGGCATGGCAAACCGAAGGAGCAGGCGTCGTTGACAACCTTTAAACCCATTTTAATGAAAGGCAAAACTGACAATAAACAAAAACTTGTAAATAATAAAGCCGCAAGGGTGGGCTGGTGTGTGTGTGTGTGCGAGTTAAGGGTGAGCCGCAAAGACAAAAGCAAAAGTTTCTCGAAATTAATAAGCAAGAATTTGAGGAAAGTAGTTGGGATTGTGGGAACCACAGCTGGAGCCATCAATCGTTAATAGCTTCTTGACATGGCCTTACTGGTATTGGCTTAAAACTGGCTGATTTTGTGCGTGTGTGTGTGATTAGCCCATTGAAATACATAAGCTTGAGGAACTGAAACTACTGTTAATGTGCCACGATTATGCCTAAAGTGTTCCATTTGACATTTAATTGCGCGTATTTAACACAAATTGACAATTGCTAAGGCAGTCGGAGACACGCACGAACTCACACACACACACACACACATTTAATTACAAAATCAGACATATCAGGCATTGCCCTCACTCGACACACGGGCTCACGCACTTGACGTTGCTTCATTAACATGGGAAATTCGTTGCATGTAAAGCAAATTTCGCTTCACTTGATTTCCATTTTTTTTCCTTCTTCATATCTGCATTTTGCATTCTCTTTGCCTGACTTTAGTTCGATGTGTGTGTGTGTGTGTGTGTTTATGCATGTATTCATTTATTTTTTCCTATGCCATCAAAAGTCCTCGGCATTTTTATTAGTCTCTAAATTATTAAAAATGTGCGCGCATACAAAAATCTGAATTTCTTTTTTAATATGCTTTTGCAAAGAGTTCGTTTGTATGCAGCACATGTGTTTGTGTGTGTGTGCATGTGTGCTGGTATTTGTATTTGCGCCCGTGTGGGTGGGTCACATATTGCAATTGCTGTAGACAAATCTCTATGTAAATGGAATGCAATTTGCATTTAAAGTGAGTCGTTTAGGCGCTTAATTGAAATTGTTCTACAAATATTGAAATAAATATTCAAAAGAAAATGGCCTCATAAAACCCAATAAAGTCAAGAAAAAATCGCGATTATATTAAAAAACACATTTAAAAGAAGATGATGAACTATGGACTTAAAGAATTTAGATTAGGTGAAATATAGGGTGATTTTTATGCAATTTGGTTTTTCAGTGTGCATTTTTGCTCAGTAATTTTTTGCCATTTTACCACAAAGAGAGTAACAAACGTACAGTGCTTGCAAATCAGAGAACATTATTATCAAAAATGGGCCTTAGAAAATTTAAATAAAGATATACTTTTTTATGAAAAAATTGCCTTCAATGACTAAGCTAGTTTATAGCTCAATGGGTACGTGAAGAACAGCCTAAGGTAGTTCAAGAGCTGCCTATGCACCCTAAAAAATGCACTGATTGCTGTGGTTTGTGAGAAGGCGGCATCATTGGATTGTACTTTTTCAAAAATATTGAAAATGACAACTATACAGTCAATGAAGCAAAGTAACGTGGGGTGATTACCAACTTTTTTTTGTCCCAAAATGTAAGAATTGGACTTGGCTTATATACAAAATTAAAAAAAAAAACATTAAAACTAAAAAAAAAAAAAAAAATTTTTAACAAAAAAAATAAAAACAATAAAAAAAAAAATTAAAAAAACATTTTTAAAAAAAAAATTTAAAATATAAAAAAAGGGGAAAACTGTTCGGAGGCGAAATTAACCACACTAGGGTTGTCGAAACGATATATCGAAATATCGATATTTTTGCCCAAAATGACGAATATCATTATCGAATATTTTTCAGAGGCGATATATCGGAAATCGAATATTTTTTGGGTGATATTTTTGTTTTAGCGTTCGGTCGCACTGTTGCGAATGACTGTTTCTTGTGCTCTGGACATTTAAGACAAAATGTTTAAAAGCTATTTAATTAAAGTTGATGCACAGAAATCGCAGTGCAAACTGTGCAATAAAGTTTTAGGGAGCAGTGGAAACTTAACAAATATAAAAACGCACTTAAAAGCAAAGCATGGAGTTGCTTGGCTGAAATGCAGCTCATTGATGGCTGCTATTCATGTGATGCACATTATACATATGTTTGTAAGTCTATAAAAAGGTCATAAACAGGCTCGTACATGTTCAATCTCCGGAAGCTTACATTAAAGCAATTTCAATTATAATTATGTTTAAAATCTTCGAGTATTTTTAGACGAAAAATTAACCAAAGCAGACATTAGTAGTGGATTCGATAAAGAATTTGGGAGCCTTTTAAAGTAAATATAGAAACTAAGTAAATGAATTTTTTTGTATGTGTATTTTTAAATAGTACACTCAATCCATCCCCACCTCTACTTGCCAACGACAAGTGGTTATTTATTTGGATATGTAAAAACATTAAAATTTATGATCGCGTCTTTGTCAGAATTGATTGAAGAAAAGTATGATATTTGTAAGGGTAAAGTGAAACCGGATTTTCAGCAAATCTATAGTTTTTCATTCACCTGCGATGCCATTACCATTACCAAGTTCAATTTGTGAGATTTAAAAATTCAATAAAAAATTTGTAACTTTTGTTAATATAATAAATATTTATTAAATCCATATTTTTTAAGCGCAGTCAGATTATAGTTCTAATTAGGCGTCAAATGACGCCTCAATTACCTCAAAAGACCTGTTCATCGTTAAGAATCTGGTTTTTATTGAAAAACATCGAAAATATCGATAATATCGATGTTTTTGACACCAAAATATTTATATCGAAATGATACTTTTTCAATATCGCCAAAAATATCGATAGAGATATTTTTGAAATATTCGACAACCCTACACCCACACCTCTAAGAGGTACACATAACTAAAAAAAATAAGTAAAATTTACCAAAAAAAATATTCTTAAAAATATAAACCAATAAAAAAAAAAGTAAAAAATTAAATGAAACCCCAATTTTAAAAATAATTTAAATCAAATAAATAATTTTTAAACACCCCCACCCCTAGGCCCCTCGATAAAACCCAAACAATTTACTTTCTAAACCACTGCTCTACATGGATAAGGATCTACTTCTCACCACGATCTGCTGAGACCGTGGCAGCTAATCTACGTTATAAGCGAGAGCTCCCTTTATTGCATAATCGTGGGCGTCCTGGTTGAAATTGTATTTGCAATCGAAATGCAAGCTAACTTTGATGCTGCATTTTAAATCTGAGTCCAATTGATAGCATTTGCTTTACTAAACATTGGGCTTATTCAGCAGAATAATTGATCCCTGAGCAGGCATCAGAAAAAATTTTTAATCTAGAATTTTTTCAAATTTATACATGATCATGCAGCAAGTTGTTCTGCTGAAGGCGGTTAGGTGATTAAAAAGAACATTCTATTTTCCAGATGTTCTGGTGTGTTCCCTTTTCCGAGAACATGGAAATCAATTTACTTTTCGAATGGTAACATAAACATTTCGTATGTGCGCATGCGCTGATGCGGAATTGCGAACTGCTCGGTTTCATTTCGATCGATTTTGCTTTCGTCTACATGCAATTTCGGGTAAATCTTTAAAATAATTAATTTTTAAAATCAAATTGAAGGCCCAATATTTTTATGGTTACTTTAAAATCTTCTCAAATATGACTTATTAATATAAAAAATATTGGATAGATAAAAAAAATATAACCGTTGACATCAAAATTGTTAATTACTTTCATTTCACACTCAAAGGCACAACTTTAAAAACCGAATAGTTTGATCGTTTTTCGGAAACGGAACAGCTATCAATTCGATTCCACATGATTTGATCGAAATCGAAAACGGGAACAGGCCCGATAGTGAAAAAATTGTTTTTTCTTTTTTCGACTGTTTTTTGTTGGTTTCCTCCTACTTTTTCTGCAGCACAAAATTAGTTAAGGTTTCGGTTTGGCGACCTTTTGCAAGCCAAAACTTGAGCATTTCGCCTCGACTCAAATAAATGTTGTCCGAACAAAGTCGATTTTTTGCAAAAGTGGCAAAAAAAGATGAATAATCCTCGTATTATGTACATATTGAAGAATATTATTGCGTTTTAAAGTTCCGTCAATCCACGCCAATCCAACATACTATTATTCCACGGAACACAACAAGTTAAAGGTTAGAATTGCTAATAACATCACTTTACAAAAACACATTTAAACAAAGACAAACCACGTAAAACAAGGAATGAATGATAACACTTATAATATACAACTTTAACTTTGTTTTCCACTTTGATTTACTTCAATATTCGAAGTCGATTTTATTGTATATTTGAAATATGCTTGTATGTGCAAGGCAAAAAAAGTCAAAGTTTGTGTAAACGAACAGCTGACTTCCAGGGCTGCCTAAATTCACTGTGCTTCAAATTTAACTACACATATGTTTTAATTGCCCTAGATAATCTGTATTGGAAAAAATATTGTTTTTGCATAAAGCCCCTAGATAATACTCTATTGGAAAAAATATTGTTCTTGCATAA
>JAEIFU010003666.1:0-25646 GCA_018904235.1 Lordiphosa stackelbergi | reverse complement strand
TTTTTTAAATATTCTTGGTCGTTGAATTCAAATTACTAAGCCGATTTAAAAACAATGCTCTACGTGATAACAGCTCAATCAGCTTTCGATTTATATCTTGCAATCTAACAATTATGAGAATGGAAAATAGATTATATTCAAAAAACGGAGCCATAAAAAAAATTTTGAAATCGATTTTTGATATCAATATCCTAAACAACACTAAAATAGTATATCTGAGTTAAAATGGGTCATATATTTTTTTTTTTTGTAAACTAGTCCTATAAGACTAGCTACTATTGTGTCATCCCTCGTTCATCAAAGTACAAAGTATGTACTAATATTTGTAAAGTCATATGGCGCTCTTTTTCTTAATCTAACACAAGACAAAAATAGACAGACATACGAAAGCTTCATCACAAAGTGCTTAGTTTAATTTTCGGTTAATAAATGTTAATTAATTTATGACGTAAAACCTAACTTATTAAAGACCTGTTCTGCGGTAAAAATAGAGGGCAGAAAAAGCTGAACGTACAGTAATAAGTCACACAACAAGAAACCTTAAGAATACGTTGAGATGTTATGTATGTTAAAGTTCAAATAGGCCTTGACAACTTAAAGTATTGTTTGCTCGTAGAGCTTCTGTGGTCAGCTAAGAATCGTAAGCGTTCTTAAAGATCATCAATTTCAATCTTCGTTATCATTTACGTCATAATCACACGTGCCAAAAATTTTGTTCTCTCCTTTGACCAGTTAGGGTATTCCCCTAAATTTTGTAGACAAAATATGCAAACTATGATAAATGGTATGAATTGTGGGCCTGCTCTCTGTCTCTCTTTCTTGCCATAGCACTGTGGTTGATTGTGTCAAAATAGTGCAGTACAATTTTTGGAAATATTTTTATATTTTTTTACATCTTTATTTTTTGTCATTTTTGATTAACAACTTACGATGTGTGAATAAGTCATTTTTTTAAACAAAAATATAAAATAATTTTATTTTCAATTTTAATGTTTCGGATAAATAGTAAAATAATAATTTAAAAAACATTAATTTCTAGAACTAAAAATACTTCAAAATTCTTTCATAAACTATTCGAAATCGAATTTTATTAAAAAAATAATTGTCTTCTTTTAATTTCTCAGTTGCTCAAATCGGAGACTCTTTCTAGAAGTGCCGTCTTTGTCGACTTAAATGACTTTATCGGGATAGAAGTAAAAAATTAAAAGGAAATTTAAGTTCCACTTCGATTTACCTCTAATAAATATCAAAACAGAACACACACAAATTTTTTGTTTGAAATAAATACCATCTTTGGTTAAATTTAAGGCTTATGTGAAAACAAATCGCAAAACTAAGATTTTTAAATACATTTAAAAGGCGAGCAAATGTTTTTCGGTATGGGCAGAAATGTATCCAAAGTTTTGCAAAGTCCGACTAACTATCGAATAGAACAAACTTAATAAAAATCGGAACAAATGTTGCCGGGATGTTAGTTTTCAATAAAATTAAAGAAGACAAAACAAATTGAAATACCTTGTGTATTTCTCCTCTTGGCACCGCTAGAACGATCACTGAACGATGTTCTGTATCTGGCAATAGCCAAAGATATAAAAGCAACTCACAACATAAATTGGATACACCTTCAAAACCATTGCATAATTTCAGGCTGAAATTTCATATCAGAAAATCAGGGCCTAATTTTCACACTTGTCAAATTCCCAAGTCTTTATTCGGCGGTTTAAAGTGTGAAAAGCAACAAGTCTGCTGATGAGTGAATTGGGGACAATTCCGAAACAGCCTGTCCAGACATACTATTGCTATTCCCATAAATGTTGTGAGCTATCTCTTCAGTGCTGTGAAAAGCAAAAACTTTGTCTAAAAAGAAAATTTACAAAATCAACAAGATTTAAATTTAGAAATTTGAATTTATTGCCTGCTAGATTGGCAGATTCAACCACTGTGCATCACCGGGTTAATTATTTTTCAACGTTTTTCTTGACTAGACCCCAAAAGGAGTTTGGTTAGAATCGTGTTAGTATATGTTCCGTTCTTGTTTTTTTTTTTTAGTTTGTTTTGTAACTGAGAATCGTATAAAAACTCGCCACTTTCTACGGTGGATTCAGTTTGTTAAGAGGCAGACAAGAGTTTCAATGAGATTGTTAATAGTTTTCAGCGCTTGTGTGGCCGCGGCATCGGCAGGTGGACTTTTTGGAGGTGGAATTGATTTCAACGGAGGAGGATTTAATTTAGGTATTGGCCACGGAGCTGAAGGAGATTTCGGTGCTGGTACATCGGCTTCGGCAGGATCTAATGTGGTCGGAGAAGGAATTAGCCTTGGTGGAGGACCTTTTGGAGGTGGAATTAGTTTCGGTGGAGGCAAATTAGGAGTCGGTGGTCATGGTCCAGGAGGAGTATTGGATGGGGGCATTGACCATGGAGCTGGAAGTTCAGGAAGCAGTTCTCTTGGAGCTGGCATTGGATCTGGAGGACTTGGAGTAGGAATTGGTGGAAAACACGGCCAGGGAGGAGGCATTAAAATTGGATCTGGTGGCAACGCCGGAGGAGGTTCTGCATCATCTTCGCCTGGAAGTGCCGGAAGCAAGTCTGTTGGAGCTGGCATTGGAGCTGGAGGACTTGGAGTAGGAATTGGTGGAAAACACGGCCAAGAAGGAGGCGTTAAAATTGGATCTGGTGGCAACGCCGGAGGAGGTTCTGCATCATCTTCGGCTGGAAGTTCAGGAAGCAGTTCAGTTGGAACTGGCAACAGAGCTGGAGGACTTGGAGTAGGAATTGGAGGAGGCATTAAAATTGGATCTGGTGGCAACGCCGGAGGAGGTTCTGCATCATCTTCGGCTGGAAGTGCAGGAAGCAAGTCTGTTGGAGCTGGCATTGGAGCTGGAGGACTTGGAGTAGGAATTGGTGGAAAACACGGCCAGGGAGGAGGCATTAAAATTGGATCTGGTGGCAACGCCGGAGGAGGTTCTGCATCATCTTCGGCTGGAAGTGCAGGAAGCAGTTCAGTTGGAACTGGCAACAGAGCTGGAGGACTTGGAGTAGGAATTGGTGGAGGACACGGCCAGGGAGGAGGCATTAAAATTGGATCTGGTGGCAACGCCGGAGGAGGTTCTGCATCATCTTCGGCTGGAAGTGCAGGAAGCAAGTCTGTTGGAGCTGGCATTGGAGCTGGAGGACTTGGAGTAGGAATTGGTGGAGGACACGGCCATGGAGGAGGCGTTAAAATTGGATCTGGTGGCAACGCCGGAAGAAGGTTCTGCATCATCTTCGGCTGGAAGTTCAGGAAGCAGTTCAGTTGGAACTGGCAACAAAGCTGGAGGACTTGGAGTAGGAATTGGTGGAGGACACGGCCAGATAGGAGGCATTAAAATTGGATCTGGTGGCAACGCCGGAGGAGGTTCTGCATCATCTTCGCCTGGAAGTGCCGGAAGCAAGTCTGTTGGAGCTGGCATTGGAGCTGGAGGACTTGGTGTAGGAATTGGGAAAACACGGCCATGGAGGAGGCGTTAAAATTGGATCTGGTGGCAACGCCGGAAAGGTTCTGCATCATCTTCGGCTGGAAGTGCCGGAAGCAGGTCTGTTGGAACTGGCATTGGAGCTGGAGGACTTGGTGTAGGAATTGGAGTAGGACATGGCCATGGAGAAGGCCTTAAAATTGGATCTGGTGGCAACGCCGGAAAAGGTTCTGCATCATCTTCGGCTGGAAGTTCAGGAAGCAGTTCAGTTGGAACTGGCAACAAAGCTGGAGGACTTGGAGTAGGAATTGGTGGAGGACATGGCCATGGAGAAGGCGTTAAAATTGGATCTGGTGGCAACGCCGGAGGAGGTTCTGCTTTATCTTCGGCTGGAAGTTCAGGAAGCAGTTCAGTTGGAACTGGCAACAAAGCTGGAGGACTTGGAGTAGGAATTGGTGGAGGACATGGCCATGGAGGAGGCATTAAAATTGGATCTGGTGGCAACGCCGGAGGAGGTTCTGCATCATCTTCGGCTGGAAGTGCCGGAAGCAAGTCTGTTGGAGCTGGCATTGGAGCTGGAGGACTTGGAGTAGGAATTGGTGGAAAACACGGCCAAGAAGGAGGCGTTAAAATTGGATCTGGTGGCAACGCCGGAAAAGGTTCTGCATCATCTTCAGCGGGAAGTTCAGGAAGCAGTTCTGTTGGAACTGGCATTGGAGCTGGAGGACTTGGAGTAGGAATTGGTGGAGGACATGGCCATGGAGAAGGCCTTAAAATTGGATCTGGTGGCAACGCCGGAGGAGGTTCTGCATCATCTTCGGCTGGAAGTGCAGGAAGCAAGTTCAGCTGGAACTGGCAACAAAGCTGGAGGACTTGGAGTAGGAATTGGTGGAGGACACGGCCATGGAGGAGGCATTAAAATTGGATCTGGTGGCAACGCCGGAGTAGGTGCTGCTTTATCTTCAGCTGGAAGTGCCGGAAGCAAGTCTGTTGGAGCTGGCATTGGAGCTGGAGGACTTGGAGTAGGAATTGGTGGAAAACACGGCCAAGAAGGAGGCGTTAAAATTGGATCTGGTGGCAACGCCGGAAAAGGTTCTGCATCATCTTCGGCTGGAAGTTCAGGAAGCAGTTCAGTTGGAGCTGGCATTGGAGCTGGAGGACTTGGAGTAGGAATTGGTGGAGGACACGGCCATGGAGGAGGCGTTAAAATTGGATCTGGTGGCAACGCCGGAAAAGGTTCTGCATCATCTTCGGCTGGAAGTTCAGGAAGCAGTTCAGTTGGAACTGGCAACAAAGCTGGAGGACTTGGAGTAGGAATTGGTGGAGGACACGGCCAGATAGGAGGCATTAAAATTGGATCTGGTGGCAACGCCGGAGGAGGTTCTGCATCATCTTCGGCTGGAAGTGCCGGAAGCAAGTCTGTTGGAGCTGGCATTGTAGCTGGAGGACTTGGAGTAGGAATTGGGGAAAACACGGCCAAGGAGGAGGCGTTAAATTGGATCTGGTGGCAACGCCGGAAAAGGTTCTGCATCATCTTCGGCTGGAAGTTCAGGAAGCAGTTCGTTGGAGCTGGCAACAAAGCTGGAGGACTTGGAGTAGGAATTGGTGGAGGAGGCATTAAAATTGGATCTGGTGGCAGCACCGGAGGAGGTTCTGCCATCATCTTCAGCTGGCTCTGGTGTGGTCGGTGTAGGAATTGGTGGAGTACATGGATCTGCCAAACCAGATGGAGGCTGGGCCTCCGGAAATCCTGGCGGCAGCATTAGTCTAGGAAGTGGATTTGGTCCAGGAATCAGCGGTGGAATTGGCGAAGGACATGGTCATGGTCTAGGATTCGGCGGAGGACATGGTCCAGGAATTGAACTTGGAGGCAGCTTGGGCGGAGGCTTTTTTGGATGAATTGGAATTGCTGGCTACGAATCTCGCAGTGCCGTAGGAACAAAGTCTATGCTTGAGGCTGGTCAAGAGCCAGTATCATGGTTAAGTTTTAGTTCCCAGTATTTCTAATTCTTGTCATATCTCAAGAGTATTAAAAATTTATAAATTTAATTGTAAACTTTGTTCGTGGGAAGAGGTTGACCCTGTTTACAGCACTAAATGAAAGAGGGAAACGTAATGGCATTTCATTTTTTTTTCAAAGTGCTCATAGTGCTTCTGCCGAAAGTGTCTTTTGTGCATGTATGTGTGTTGTGCGAATGCCCGCAAGTTTCTACTATTTTTTACCCTTGCCTTTTGATGCTTAGCCGAACGAAATTATCCCCTTAAGGTGTTATTGCAAGATAACTCTTTTCGAGAACTTTGAAACAGAAAACTCGAGAAAGACTGTTGGGAGAGAGAGAGCCCCTGTCATTTCCTTGAAATATTGGAGGACCATCTTTTGCGATTTTAGATGAATGATAATTTCTAACTCTATTTTTTGCCTTTGCCCAAGAATATCCGCTCATTTCCCACGATTTCTTACAATATTCAAAATTGTAATAAGCTAACGGATAGCAAAGCTAGCCCTAGTCATGCTTTTCTACTTGTCTGTCTACACAGTATTTCATAGCCGACCCTCTTGCCTTAATTAGTTCAATGCACTTATCTAGCCATCAATTAATTTGCATTAAAACGGTCTACAACTTAACCAACGAGTTTGTCAGCTTTTCTAGAAAATATCTTAACCCTTTTTGTCATATAAATTTATGATCTGCCATAAAACACTTGCCCTTTCATTCCATCTAATTTGAATGTAAGCAGCGTTTTATCTTCACTTCAAAAATTCTGAAACAGTTTCACATCCGCCATAAACTTGTGTAAGAAACTTGGCAAACTTTTATGCGATTTATGATGAGCACACATTAAAAGTTGGCACTAAAACACTGTGAAAAGTCTCAAAGTCACGTGTTTGGCCTTGATGGAATACATTTCCTTTGCCACAGCTGTCAACTAGGTAAGGGATTTGCATGCATATATGATTATGTTGAGGGCGGGGACAAAAGTTTTCATCAAAATTGATGGCCTCTTTAAGGGAAGCAGAGCCACTGGAGATGTATTTTACCCCCATTTAAGGTTCAAAGACTGTTTTGGTCATATAAATCTCTTGAATGTGCAGCAGCATTTTATTGTGGTTCTTCTGCTGCTGCTGCTGCTCAAGCATTTATCATTAAGTAAAGTTTCCTTACGGGTTGCAAATTGTTGCACACAGAGGCAACAAATTGAAATCTTAAGCAAACTTTTCTTTGCTCCGCCAGCCTCAAAGTGCAGTTTTATTGCCTGGGCCAAGGAGCAGCTGGTCCAAACAGCCATTGGCAATAAACTGGTAGACCAATTTGCACAAGGACAATGAACCCCTGTGGTGCAGTTTTGCAACACATAAAAGCGCCAGTCGGCAGTCCAAGACAAAGTCGAAGTCGAAGTTGGCGAACGGTTTGGCGGCTTGCCACAGAGTCGACACACACAAAAGGTTCTGCAACAGTTGTTGGGCAATAAAACTAAAAAATGGAAATTTATAAATACCAAATTTCATGACAGTTTTATTAAATGCCAATTAAATGTTTGTTTAATGAACCCAATTGAATATATTTGTATTTGTTTATTAAAATATTAATATTATCGCATTAGACGGCCACGTTGCCCCCGACAACCGACACAAAATGCCAACTAATGAACGTCATGTTAATTATGTAAACTCACACAAAAACACTCGTATCAATGCAGAAATGGTAGTATTTTCCTGAATTTAGCCACCGTTTATTGTTATTGGTGTTTTCATAGTTTTGCGCAGCAAATTGAATTACCCGCGTATTTGTTGGCAGCCGTGCACAACTTTTCAATTATGCGGCCAAGTCGAAGCGAGGGAGGCGGGCTAATGAACAAAGCAGACCAAAAATGCATTGAAGCGGCAGCTGAGGGTAGAAGAGGTCGTTATGGCATATACGTTTTGAATTATTTAATTTTAATTAAAATTGCTGGGCATTTTACTGCGGTGTCGCACAAATTCAAAAACATTTGCCTACTTTTAGGCGGGCATGGAAAATAAACAAGCTGAGTTTTTATACTCTGTACCAAGGGGTACAAAGAGTATATTAAGCTTGTGCAAAAGCATGTAACTGCTTTTTGCTCTCGTGAACCGAACCGTAAGCTGAACTGGTGTGTTTAAAAAATGCTGAACCTAACCAAAAGCTGAAAAATAAAATGGTTCGGCTAGGTATTGAAGTTACTGGCGAATTGTAACAAAAATATAACAAAAATGCGTGGAAAAGCAAGTGTTTTCGTAAAAATGATTAGAGAACCAACCTTATTAAATTTGCTAAATGAATTAATGAAAGCGTTACAGATAATTCTTTAAAACTGCCAAACAACTCAATAATACTGTATTTAAGTGGGAACACAATAAGTTTTTTCGCCCAAATTTTTATAACTTATATTTGCCTACGTTTATGTAAAAAAAATATATATTAAACAAGTGAGCCCACCGTTAAAAAATTTTTTTAGATTTTTTTTTAGCTTGTTTCTAACTAGCAAAATAAAGCAAATAACACGAGAAAAAACAAAA
This sequence comes from Lordiphosa stackelbergi, assembly GCA_018904235.1. Lineage (NCBI taxonomy): Eukaryota > Metazoa > Arthropoda > Insecta > Diptera > Drosophilidae > Lordiphosa > Lordiphosa stackelbergi. The sequence goes on along the minus strand of JAEIFU010003666.1, from coordinate 17,657 downwards.
AATATAATTTTAAAAAAAAAAATATCATTTAAAAAAAATAAAATATAAAATAAAAATATAAAATTTTATATTTTTTAAAAATAAAAATATAAAAAATTGATCAGCAAGTAAAATTAAAATAAGCGACAAGATCAGGAGAAAATACACAATTAAAAAATAATTTATTTTTAATCACCTTTACCCAAATTATTATTAGCTATATCGTTCTGATTTTGGCGACAACTTCACAACAAATTTTGTATTGCTGTTGTGATGTCATCGGTACAAAGAGTACGAAGTGTAACAATAATCGACATGTCACCGAGATCGCTGAATCATTGGACTTGAACCAACCATTAAATGTTGTCTGCATGTGGGACCTTAGCTTAACTCTTAAATTCAATTATATTAAAGTTAATTTAATGTTTTTAAGTCTATTTTTCCCCCTGTTGTTTGAAATCCACATATTCAACTATAATGAACTTATCAAATGGATATGTCTTCATGGAATGACACAGTCTTAAATATCTCGTAATGATATCAAAGCGAATTTTGAGTTTATTAAAAATGAATGTTGATTATATAATAACTCAAAACCTAACCTTTTTCAAAGTAACTTCACACGTTTAATTTGACAAGAGTTTCACTTTAGAGATTTTTGACAACAGACTATTTAGAGATACATGACAAGTGTAAAGGTAGCTAAAGGTTATTAAATGAATATAGAGCGAACCGAACTGTATCGTAACCGCTGTTCAGTAAGCCCAGAAACCATGCAATGAATCGAACCCGCGTTTTAAAATTACTGTGGATGCCTACAAGTATAAGAAGTATATGTCCTATAGTAGTAGTAGTAGTCTTTATTATTAAATATGGGCATTTCCACAGTCGCAACGCGACATTCGTACGCCTTTAGAGTGCGGAAAAATATAGAAGACAACCAAGAATTTTTGATTTTGTTTTTATATTTTGGAGAGTTTTGGCGCGTATATTTAGTGCAAAAGGTAGGTTCAGTCGATTTGACGATTAAATAAACTTAAAAAAACCATGAGATTAATCACGCGACAAAAATGGAAGTCGTTTTCGACTGCATCTAAAAAAATTCATAAATCTGCGAAAGTTAACTAATTATTTTGGAAGCAGTTAACTTTTATATAAAGGGGAATAATGCAGCTTTATATTGAGTGCAATCATATTCAATTATTTACCTTAGTTTTGTTTTTATAAGTTTTAATATTATGAAGAACGCGACATTTATCATCTTAAAAAAAGCTAGCTGTGAAATGGACATATCTTCGGTATTCAGGTAAATTTCTCTCATAGTAAAGAATCAGAAAAGCTGTACTTACATTTTAAGATTTATTTCGATTTTTGTTTTCAATGGTTTTGTTAGGAAAATCATTTTAAAAAAACAATTTTTTTCAATCTCGGTGGACCTTTCTGTGGAAATGCCCATATGAAACATAAACATGTGCCGACATTAAGAAAGACATGTTTAGAGTTATACAGGGTTGCCCATATTCGACGCAGTCCATTTTTTTTAAAAATCAAAAAAAAAAAAAATAAAAATTTCTTAATCATTAAATTTGTTCCAAGTAGATTTGTTTACATCAATTTTTGAATATGATATCTCTCAAATGGCCGCCTCTGGCGTTGATGGCGTATTGTGCCCTTTTTGCAGCATTTTCCATCGATTTCGCCAACATTTCGGCCGGAATAGCGTCTATTTCTTCACGAATGTTGTCATGTGCGCTTCTACGGTCCTTGGCTTGTTAACGTAAACCTTTGACTTCAATAATTCCTACAAGAAGAAGTCAGGCGGCGTCAAATCGGGCGAACGCGGTGGCCAGTCCAAATCACCACTTTTCGACATCAAACGGCCCGGAAACAATTTCTTCAGAAAATCGATTGTTATGCGACTTGTGTGCGGTGTAGCGCCGTCTTGTTGAAACCAGAACTGCCTCATACGCTTTCGACGAATAATTGGCATCACAAAATTGGTCATCATGTCGCGATAACGCTCCTGGTTGATGGTAACAGCATGGCCATTTCTCATTTTGGAAGAAAAACGGCCCAATGACTCTGTTTTCGCACTAACGCCGCACCAAACTGTGACTTTTTCTGTCTGAAGAGGCACTTCTTGAATCTCCTGAGGATTTTCAGTGGCGTAAATACGGCAATTTTGCTTATTTACGGTCCCATTCACATGTGAAATGTGAAAATGTGAAATTTTTTAAAAGCACGTCGAGTTTTCACAATTTGATTATGTAAATTTCATCTATTTTCAGAGCGCTCCGCGTGGCGTGTATTGTTCCATGGTAAAAATCTGCTTGGACTGACGCTTTAAACGCGGGTATGTCGATTACGTAGCTCTGTCAAAAGTTATGGCGTTGCCAGTGGGTCTGTCGAATATGGGGCAACCCCTGTATGCAATGGGAGTTGTTAAAAACATTCCTTAGAATTCTATACAAATTACTTGCCCACTTTACTGTTTTTGCATTGCATACCTTTGGGCAGCATAAAATTTTATTATTTCTATTTAGAACAATTTTTTGGGATAATTCATTTTAAAGCTAAGAAATATAACTGTAAAATATTATAAAAAAATAGCCAAAAAAAAATATTAGTTTTCCACAAAAAGCTACATAAAAGTGGTTAAATTAAAATTTTTTCAGATTTTAAAAAAACTTTGTGATTAATCATTTCCCAAAACAGACTCGTGTTCTGCACGCAAGTCATCTAGAATTACCACCACCCCTTTCATAAACTGGAAAAAGTCTAATGTTTGTTGTCTTGTCTTATTAAAGGAAATAAACTTTGCATACTTTTGAGGGCTTTTACCATGAAATTCTTTTATGTGTACACTGGCTATAAGCCAGCTTTGCACTATTTCTCTTTTGTTTATAGTTTATTTCACGTTAGATTTGTTGGAGAGAATCGGTAAGATTTTATTTTGTTTTTGCTTCAACTCGAAACGGTCAATGCGTTTTATTTGTTTTTTTTTCCGCCGAATAAAAGGCATGCCTCACTTCTTTTAGCTATAAACTCTTCAGAAAGGTATCACTATGGGTGGTAAAAGTTGCTACCTCCTTAACTACGGGTTATAGTTCAAAATAGAATACATATTTTTTGCCTAACATACAAATGGCGGGAATGGCAGAGCAATTTGTTATTGCTGCTACGCAGTTCTCAACCCATAAATCTTTCGCATAATAAGTCAATAATAAAAAATTACATTAAACTCAAATGGCTGCCTGAGGCTTATATAAATAATTAAAAATCTCAACATTAACTTTTGCCAAAAATATACAAAAAAGCAAGCTTATGCCAAAACCGGTATCGTTTCAACATTTGTTTATTCAAACTTAGCCGGCTTTTTGCATAAATAAATAGACAAATGAAACTAAATTAAAGCATAGAGAAATTAGTTTGTTTGACAATCAAATCGATTTTTGAGTGCATTATACAATTAAAAACCTTTTCCGCGGGGCTTCCCCGCTTAAAAGAGAAATTCATGTTAATTGACCAAAAAGCACCGAAATTCTCTAAATTTTCAAACAACTATTTTTCTTTGTTGATGTGGAAAACCCCTTCTATACTAGACGTATGAGTCGGCTAACACGTGTGAGATTATTGTTTGTTTGCCAGTTATGACGACATTGAAACTGGTTTTGGGACCAGAATCATTTTGTGTGTTGACTGTTTGGTTAATTAAACCTTTTTGCTGTCTATGCATGAGTTACTTTATCATTATTAAATGCTTTTGCATTTTTATTTTCGTTATATGGAAAAGCAGTATTTAGGGAATTTTTTTTTTAATTTCGCTAATGATTTGTATAAATATTGATTCGACTTTGGCAAAATTCATGGACTTTAAATACCTAGAAAGATAGTGGAAGAGAGAGAAAGATAGAGATAGAGGTGAATAGATGGCGAGAGATGCTGCGAAATTTGCCATTTTCATTAGCATCTTGTTATGAGTATTTTACAATTTTTAAGTCTTTCCATTGCCAACGCGGTTGGTTGGAACTTATGGCAGACTTAATACTTAATTACTTATTTACTTAATTATTGATTAATGTTTTTGGAGGGTACACCCTCTTAAGTCTAGAATATGGTAGCTTAGTTTCTGATTTTTGATGAAGTGTGCTTAGACTCTTACTTAAATTGGTCAGATTTATATCAACTTTGGGGGTACAGAGTATGTTATAGTCGGGCTTGACCGACTTTCTTTCTTTTTTGTTATAAATTAAAAAGAATTTAGAGTCGATTTCTGAGATATTTGTCTCTTGAGTATCTTTTTTAATAATAAAACTCAAAGATAAAGTTTTGTTTTTTGAGTAAAACTCAAAAATTTAACTTTTTTCGAGGAATAAATAATAATCCAAAAAAAATAGAGGGAAGCTAACTTCGGCTGTACCGAACTTTATATACCCTTGGAGCATGATATATGCTGCCAGTTTGGTATATGGCTATACGATATATTCATCAAAAAAGTTTTTCTCACTAGAACTACATTTTGGACCGATCGTTCTTATGTCAGATATATGCTATAGTCATCCAAATTGGATCCAACTTGACAGAATTGTGTGGTAGTATATAATATTGATCTGTAAAAAGTTTGGGAGCGATAGCATTGAAAACAAAAAATAGAGGAAAGCTAACTTCGGCTCGACCGAAGTTTATATACCCTTGCAGCATGATATATTTCTGCCAGTTTTTTATATGGCAGCTATATGATATATTCATCCGATTTTGATCAAACTCTCCAAAATTGTGTTGAGACAGATAATATTCATAACTAGAACGTACAAAAGACGCTACCATTGAAAACAAAAAAGTTTTTCTCACTAAAACTATTTTTTCGACCGATCATTCCTATGGCAGCTATATGCTATAGTCATCCGATTTGGATCAGTCTTGACAGAATTATTTGTTAGCATATCATATTAATCAGTAATGAGTTTGGGAGCGATAGCATTGAAAACAAAAAAGTTTTTCATACTAAAACTTTTTTTCAGATCTATCTTTTGTATGGCAGCTATACTATATAGTTGGCCGATTGGCATAAAACTTGCTGAAATTATGTGAAAGTATAAAAAACTTATAAATACGAGGTTTGGTAGCGATAGCATTGAAAACAAAAACGTTTTTCTCACTAAAACTACTTTTTCAACCGATCGTTCCTATGGCAGCTATATGCTATAGTCATCCGATCCGGCCGGTTCCGACAAATGTGCAGCGTATTTATACCAAAAGACTTCGTGCAAAGTTTGGTTAGGATAGCTTTAAAACTGACGGAGGAGATAGCATAGAAACAGACGGACGGACGGACAGACGGACGGACGGACAGACGGACATGGCTATATCAACTCAGCTCGTCATGCTGATCAAGAATATATACACTTTATGTGGTCGGAGATGCTTCCTTCTTTGCGTTACAAACATCCGGACAATTTCAATATACCCTCTCCAAGGGTATAAAAAGCGCTCCATATCATAAAAAACAAGTGAGAAAGTCGGTCAAGCCCGACTATAATATACTCTGTACCTCTCTCCGGTTGTGATAGTGTGGGTGTTGGGGGGGGGGGGGGGGGGGGGTGGTTCAGATTCACTTATTTGCTCATAACTTGAGAACCGCTCGTCGATCTTTATCATTTCTTTGCAAATGAACAATTCCTAATGACTAACTATCTCTAGAGTACAAATCATCTATCTACAAAGCTGTGGGAGATATGACGTTTTTTCAAAATTGGCGGGAGGGGGCGTGGCAAAAATTGAAAATAAACTTGATCTGCCTGCAAGATAAGAAGCATTTGTCCCACACATCAAACCTCTATCTCTTACCATCTCTGAGATCTGTTTGTTCATACGGACGGACAGACAGACGGACAGACGGACATGGCTATATCGACTCGGCTGTTGATGCTGATCAAGAATATATATACTTTATAGGGTCGGAAATGATTCCTTCTCCCTGTTACATACTTTTGCACAAACTTAATATACTCTATGTACCTTCGGTACAGAGTATAATAACGAGAGCGTAAGTTAAAGTCGGCTCTAACCGACTTCAATAAACCCGTTACTCATGAAGAAACATGTTTAACAGTGTTCCCGCGTTACTTAGCGTGACCATCCGAGAAGTATGCAACATTTTTTTAGGGTGGGAGTGGTGGTAGCGGGGGCTTGGTTCACTTTTTTGCTTATAACTTGAGAACCGTTCATCCGATCTTTTTCATTCTTTTGGCAAATCGATTCATTTTGCTAATTACTAACTTTCTTTAGAAGGTACGAATCGTCTATCTTAAAAACTGTAGGAGATATAACGTTTTTTTCCAAATTGCGTGGGCGGGAGGGGGCGTGGCCAAAATTTGAAACAAACTTGATCTGCGTGCAGATAAAAGAAGCATTTGTCCCATACATGTCAAACCTCTATCGCTTACCATCTGTGAGATCTAGGTGTTCATACAGACAGACGGACGGACGGACGGACGGACAGACGGACAAGGCTAAATCGACTCGGCTGTTGATGCTGATCAAGAATATATATACTTTATATGGTCGGAAATGATTCCTTCTGCCTGTTACATACATTTGCACGACTTTAGTATACCCTTTTTACTCTACGAGTAACGGGTATAAAAAAAAAAAAGAAAAAGGTTGGGTTGTGTGGGAGGGTTGTGGTAGGGCGGTATTTGAAGAGGATGGAATGGGTGAAGGGTGGGGAAAGGGGTGTGGAAGGAGAGGGGGAAGGGTAGTGGGAAGGGGTGTGGGAAGGTAAAGGGATGGGGAAAGGGAAGGGGGAGGGAAAGGGGAGGAAGGGTTGACGGGAGGGCATAGTCTTCTCTCTGAAAAATTAAAAACTTTAAATTTTTTTATAGTTTTATTTTTAATTACCTTTACTGGGATTCGAACTCAGGACTTAAATTTGTGTCCCCCGTAGAGCCCAGAAATCGAATTTAACATTCATAGGCTTTGCAACCACTTCCCTCCCATTTCCTAGTGAGCATCCCGGCGTATTTCCATCACATTTATCACTACAAACCGAGTTTCAAGTCAACGGGAAAAAAATTGTTTTGTTGCATCTGGAATTTTCTGGAAATTTTCACGCCTGAAGAGTGGATTTTCCGACATTGCAAAATCACATTTCAAATTATTTTGTATTCTCCTTACAAACCGCGATTCAAGTTAATCTGTTGAAAAATAGTTTTTGCATACAGAGTTTTGCAGGAATTTTCCGACCGTAGGGTCATATTTTCCAACACCTAAAATCACATCTCAATTTATTTCACTTACTACTTTTGCAAGCCGACTTTCAAGCCAATCGGATAAAAAAATTAGTTTTTTGAGTGCAGAATTTTCCGGCCATTTTTCCCGTAGGCAGTTTTCCAAAAAATTGGTACGCAGTTATTGTTGAATTTTTATATAGATCTTTGAAAATGTGTTTAAATCGGTTCGAATGATAAACAAAAAAATTTCAGACAACAGTTTTCCGTGAATTTTCTGACTTTGTGGATCGATTTTCCACAATTTTAGAGTCACGCTGTTTCTATTTTATTTTGTGTAGCTTTGGAAATGAGTTTGGAGCTAATCGCTGGCAACTACACTCTTGCCCATGCAACCTTGACCACCCGGGGGTGGAGAATTTTCCGGAATATTGGTATGCAGTTATTGTCGAATTTGTACATAGATGTTCGAAAATTAGTTTGAACCTGATCGGATTGTAAAGAAAACATTTCATACAACAGTTTTCTGCGAGATTTCCGACTGTGGGGGTATATTTTCCAAAATTTGAAAGTCACGCATATTATATTTTATTTTTTGTAACTTTGAAAATGAGTTTAGAGATAATCGCTGGGCACTAAGCTTTCTCCCATGTAACCCCGACCACAAACTTTCCACCCAGGTGGGGTGAATTTTCCGGAATATTGGTATGCAGTTATTGTTGAATTCCGAATCCGATCCACTCCATTTCCGAATTCACGAAACATGGCCTGACGCGAGCGAAGATTTTTTTCTTTTTTTTTTTTTTTTCAAATTGTATTTTTAAAGAAATAAAATTTTTCGTTATTCTTCGATATCAAGAAAACACACTTCTAGTAAATATTTTCAGCATTTAAACATTTTTTTCGTTTTGGAGAGCAATGTGGGGGGGGGGGGGGAAGGTTTTTTATTACTTTATCAAAAAAAAATAGAAAAGGTTGTTTTTTTTTTTTTATTTTTTATATAATTACGGTTTTTTTTGTGGAGTAATAACACTAGTTTGCAGCCAAAAAGACCCATTTCTACTGAAATTTTTTTTTGGTGTAGTTTGGAATGGTGATCTCAAAAATCAATTTCAAAAATTGCTTTCAGAACAAAAATTGTCAAAAGTAAAAAAAAAGAAACAGACTTCATTTTCACCATCTTCACCTGTAAATAAGTACAAAAGACTGACAGTTATAGTTCAGAAGCGTAAAATTAGTAAAGAAATACTAGAAATAATTTTAAGTGATAAAACTTTACTCTGAATAACTAAAAGAAGTAATTATTGTATAATTCCTCATTATTAGTATTATTATTATAAAACTCTAAGAGATCTGAGCAGAGTGCCAGGACGCTTCCAGTAATAAAAAAATATGTAAATTGCATTAAACAGTTTCTAATGAATCAGAATTACTATAGAATCGCCTACTCCCTCCCCCAGCTTCAAACAAAATTACAACTTTGACTCATCATTCCCCCCTTCTACGCGATCATCTATTGACAAAACAAAAAATACAAAAAAAAATCACAACGCCATCGAAACCGCTTTTGACGCCAACAAAGGCGAATAAACTCTTCAAGATGAACTTGTCAGATGATTAGAATTAATATGAGCACCTTTTGTATTGTTTGGATTTGAGTGGGGGGAATTACGCAGATGAGGAAGATGTTCGGCATCATTGAGCAATTTTGTGAATAGGGCAAATATATACTTACTTCTTTCAAGTACGCATACTTATTATGCGCCAATGTTGGAAATAAAATTATGCATTGTGATATTTGACTCGGGAATCACACGACCAAAAAAGCGACATCGTCTGATAATTAGCATTAAAAGCCAACCGAAAAAAAACCGGACCAGAGCCAGAGCCAGAGTCTGGGCCAATATAAATTTGGAGCTCGGCTCTGGACCCATCAGTTCAATTGAAGACACGGATCAGCATTCACGCAATTTGAAAAAAATGAAAACTTTGATCGTTTTGGCACTTTTGGTAGCCATGACTGCGGCTCTGCCCCAGTATGGTTTTGGTGGACACGGTGGAGGCTTTTACCCTGGCTATGGTGGAGGCGGTTTTGGAAGACCAGGCTTTGGTGGAGGCGGTTTTGGAAGACCAGGCTTTGGTGGAGGCGGTTATGGAAGACCAGGCTTTGGTGGAGGCGGTTTTGGTGGACCAGGCTTTGGTGGTGGCTTTAGACAACCTGGCTATGGCGGCTTTGGCGGCGGTGGTGGTGGTGGTGCTGCCTCAGCTTCAGCTTCGTCAAGCGCATCAGCAGCTGGCGGAGGTGGCGGTGGAGCAGCTTCTTCTTCGGCTTCCTCTTCGGCTGCGGCTGGTGGCGGCGGCGGGTTCCGCGGCTAAATGTATAACGAGTCAACGAATTATCTGTGGTTATGTAATTTAATTTAATGCTAAAGCAAGTCTGAGAGTGAACAAATACAACAAAAACTAAATGTTTAAGTTATTATGAAAACGATTTGTTTTATTTGACAGAACAATTGATCGACTACTGCATACAAATACCGTTAATTGAGGCTTATATGGGGAGAGAGAGAAGAAAAAAGCAACAACAATTAAAATATTCACACATTAGTACGTGTCGTTCGGATTCTGACACTAAGGCACAGAATTTGGAATACCCTATCCCTGGTTGGAATATACAATTATAATTTAAAGTTTGTCCTTATCTTAGGCTGCCTTCACACTGTTCGACACATGAGACATGACGTCTAGTAGTCCTACGTTTTGTTAGGTTTGAAATTTGAATAGTTTGTTCAATTCATAGAATTTCATGGGGAAATAATTGCCTACTAGATTATCATGCAGCCAAGGCAGCCTTACAGGCAACTTAATTCTCTACCAATTCTTGTAATTTGAGGTTTAAGTCCTGAGTCATAAAGCATTGGACTTTAGAAATGATTTGTAGAATCCTTAGAAAATGCAAATAAATTAGCTCTAGCTAAGAAATATTTAATAATTTTTTGCAAATTATTTTCAGACAGATATGTGTATATTTTCTTTTAAATTAAATCTTAGCTCTTACTCTTATCTCTCCATTTCACTCATTTCTTTCACTTTGATTTCTCCCAGAACTTTTCTCCCTTCATTTTATTTGTCGATTGCTTTAAAGTCATAAACATAAGGCAAACAAAATTTAATCATTTAAATTGCAAATTTTATTTTGAGTTTTTTGTATTAATCAAATATTTGTTTTAATTTTCTACTAATTAGAATAGTAAACATATTAGTTCGACACGTTTTGAAGTATTTAAGATTAAGCCAGCGAAAAAGAGTCGCAAATAAAACTAGAAATATATAAATGAGCTTAAAAAGTTAGAGCATAAATTAGTTTAGCTGGTTATTTGTATTTTTTTTTTAGTAGTTTTTTATTCTTCTGGGCTCTGATGAAGCAATTTCTTTGTTCTAACTGAGATGCTAGATATAATCTTTGGAACTAGTTCCAATATGAGCGATGAACTATTTATTTGAGAGAATTTTGAAATTGAGCAAAATGTATTAAATTGTATTGAGATAAATTGTACTGAGAAGCTCAGATGAGCCAGTTACAGAACTATTGGTTCCACGGAATCATCTGGTTCATATAAACATTGTGAAAAGACAAGAACAATAAAAAGAGTCATGGCAATCTGCGTTCTGATGCTTCTTAAGTTGCAATTTATTTGACTAATTAATTTGATATACAAAAAAACTTACCCGATAGCCGTAACTCGATAACAAATGTATATCGGCAGCCAGAAAGTGGCAACGCCAGCACACTGCAATTAGGCCACACTGTAATTCGATAGATGCCACTCAGCTGAGTGCTCAGGCCAAATAGAACCGATTCTATTTCGCCTGATCCCTTTATCTGAGTAGCTTTATGTCTATTCAGACGCCTTTTTACACGGTCAGCGGAGGGAACAGGTCGTGTAAATACAGCTTCAATAAACAGCGCATACTGCCCCAATTAAATGGCAAAATTAGTGTTTCATAAGGAAAAGGCAAAAAGTAGGCAACACATTTTATATTAACATGTATATTCACTGCCCAAATATATGACAAAAAGTTAATTCTTATAACTCCGCTATTTTATCCGATACAGATGGCACACACACTCAAAGGCTTCTGTGACTTGGCGATTGCTGCTTATGTTGGATTTTGCTAAAAGCCTGCCTTTGAGATTCCTGGCAAGAGGTAACTCGCTGACGATAGGCAAAGACTGCTGATGATTGAATTGTAGTATTTTATGAAATAGCTATATGATCAACTAGCCTCTTTGTGCCTCCTGTAGTGTGTGTCTTGTTTTAGAAATGAATGAATGATATTCGAAGAGGTCACTAAAATAATCACCTCATTGGAGAAATAATTTCTTAATGTGTTTTATTTAGTTTTATTTAAGTTGTATATAACAATCTCTATAAATATAAAAGAGAGTGTCCTGACTGATTAACTGACTGACTGACAGACTCACTGACTGATTGGCAATCATCGCACAGCTTAAACGGTAAAAGATAGAAAGCTGAAATTTGGACAAGAGTTTCTGTTAGTTGTGAAAGTGCGTACTAAGACGGGGTTTTGGAAAATTCCACCCGGAAAAGTCGGAAAAGCGTCGGAAAAGTTTGTATGGGAAAAATGTTATTTTTCATCCGATTGACTTGAAACATGGTTTGTAATAATAGTACGCGAAATAATTCGACAAGTGTTGTCCCGATTTTGGAAAATCCGCCCACGAGGAAAATGGCCGAAAAATTCTGCATGCAAAAAATTATTTTTCATCCGATTGGCTTGAAACTCGGTTTGGAAGAATAGAATACGAAATAGTTTGAAACGTGATTTTCCGAAGTTGGAAAATTTGGCCTGACGGTCGGAAAATTTCCGGAAAATTGTGCATGAAAAAACTTTTTCATCCAATTGGCTTGAAACTCGGATTGTAAGGACAGAATACGAAATAAATTGAAATGTGATTTTCTGATGTTGGGAAATTTGACCCAACGGTCCGAAAATTCCTGGAAAACTCTGCATGAAAACACAATTTTTCACCCGATTGGCTTGAAACACGGTTTGCAACGAGAGAATTCGAAATAATTCGAAATGTGATTTCGCCATGTCAGAAAATCCGCCTGGGCGTGAAAATGCCCGGAAAATTCTACATGCAAAATAGTTATTTTCATCCGATTGGCTTGAATCTCGGTTTGTAGGGATAGAATACGAAAAATTTCGAAATGTGATTTTTTCGAAGATGGAAAATTTGACCTGACGGTCTGAAAATTCCGGGAAAATTCTGCATAAAAGCAATTTTTTTTTATCCGATTGGCTTCAAAATCGGTTTGTACGATTAAAATATTCATTTGTAATGTGGTTGTTTTTTGGGTTGTGGGTTGGGATGTGAGTGGTTTGTTGTTTTGGAAGTAGGTGGAAAGTGGGTGGAATGTGGCGGGAAGTGGGTGGGATTCGGGAGGAATGTGGGTGGGATGTGGGAGGGAAGTGGGAGGGATGTCGGTGGAAAGTGTGTGGGAAGTCAGTGGGAACTGGGGGAAATTGGGTGTAAAGTGGGTGGGGTGTGGGTGGGATGTTGGTGGACTGTAGGTGGGAAGTGGATGGGATGTGGGCGGGAAGTGGGAGGGATGTGGATGGGATGTAGGCGGGAAGTGGGAGGGATGTGGGCGGAGAGTGGGAGGGATGTGGGTGAGATGTGGGCGGGAAGTATGAGGGAAGTGGGTGGGAAGTGAGTGGGAACTGGGAGGGAAGTGGGTGGGAAGTGAGTGGGAACTGGGTGGAATTGGATGTAAAGTGGGGAGGGGGGGGGGGGTTGGGGGGGGACCCCCAACAACAAAAAACTCTTTGGGGGGGGGGGGGGGAGCGGGACGGTGTTTGCTAGTCTATCTATATTTTATACAATTCACTACTTCCCAATAAGTACATACTTTTTATACTTAAACTAGCTGTTGCGGGGTGCGTTGCTCCGCAAACAAAGAACAGAAGCCTACATTACAATTTCCATTACTCAAATCTTTATGAATATCTACACTAAATTTAAAATTTTGCCAATTTAGGAAATTTGTGGACCTTCCGATCTGCACATTCTGTCTATACAACCGTGATCCTTTTACGAAAATTGAGTAATTATATAGAACTTTTAGTCTTTACAATCCTGCAATTTACCCGACTTCATAATTATCAAAACTAATTATAGAATTTTAAAACTGCTACATTTTTTTAACCCTTTGATCTACCCCTCCTATTTACCTGTCCACTTTTCTGATTATTTAACCGTCTTTATGACAATCCAAGTTCATATATGAATTTAGCAAATTTTGGATCGTTCGATTTGCACATTTCGTTCACCCGGATATTTACCCATCTTAAACTCATTATAATATTGCAAATTTCGAAATTATTGGACCGATTGACAATTGCCAACTAATTAATCTTCACTATAATTAAAACTCATAATAAAACTTTGAATATTTCGCCATTTTTTTGGACTGTTTGATCAACACCTTCTATTTACCCGTCTACACAGAGAAAACAAAATTGGCTGCACGGCGCGTGTAGAAACGTCAATCCTTAACGAAACGTATTTCGCCCTGCTAAATTGCACACGCTACGTGTAGAGTTCAGAAAGCCACACGCGGCGTGCAGAAAAGCTACACGTGGCGTGTAAAAAAAAAAAAGCTACACAAAAAAGTAATGGGTTGAAAATCCCGGTCGAATCGTGCAGAAATTCTACATTTTCGTATAGCTTTTTAATTTTTTTTTTCTCTGTGTATTTAAGGGGGTATTCTCCATGTCGAGGCTGTTTTATGGACCTTTTTTAAAAAAAATCTTATCTGAAAACGCAAAAAGTTTTACCAACTCTGTTTTTTGTATTATGTTACAAACAGATTGGAGTAAACAAAAAAATTTTTACTGCTTCGATACGAGGGCTGTTCAAAAAGTTCTCGGCCGTCAAAGTAGGTGTACAAAAATATAGGTATAGTGCTGGCGGCCATGAATTCACGTCTCCAGGTTGTGTGAAATGAAAACTAATAACGGGGTTATAATCACTATAGATGTCATTCTAGCCTGACCCTCGAAAAGAATTTTGTGATTTTTTTTTGACAAAATTGCCTTCATAGAAAAATGAAAATTTGATTTTGGGCCCTTTTTTTGTAGTTCAGTGTTACAAAAAAATATAGTAAAAATTTGTTTAAATTATGATTGAGGGTCAGACCAGAATGGTGACAATTCTGCGTCGATTTCACTTTGAATCATCAAAATCGGTTTAGTGTAACTGGAGATATCGTGGCCGCCAGTTCGAAAAACGTGGTTTCGAGATAAACGCGTTTAAAGTTTGAAGTAATTTGAAAATTGCTTGTTTTATCGAAGACATTGGTCGACCAAAAAGGCTATCAGGCCTGTTTCCGTTTCGAATTCGATTGTCGGAATTGTAAGGCTGATTTAAGGACGATTAAAGATCTTTTGTCATCAAGAGGGCCCAATGAAGGTAAAGGTTGAAGTTAAAAACCGAAAAAAGTCCTTTTGAAAGAAGCACATTTAAAATCAATTCCCTGTTTTCGATGAAAAGAATATATTTCTAGTATTTGGGGCGATATTCTCAAATATCGAAGCTAAATCTAAAAAAAAAACCGGTGAATGTATACTTTGTCTTTTATTTCTCATTTCAATTTTATATCTTAGTATTTAAAGTTTTGTTTCTTTTACTTAGAGTTGCCGGAAATAATATCGATAAATTATCGTCTATTATATCATAAAGCGAGTATCGAATATTTTTTGGTGATATTTTTCACGGATATTGATATCGATATCGACCACAAAAAATGAAGTTTCCTGAATGCATCGGAGTTGGATATAGCGAGAGGAACATCGTTAGGAAGGCTATGGAATGGAACCCATTGAACGGAGTCGGTCGTACACCAGGCAGATCCAAAAAACCTTAAGGGAGGACTGTCGGTAGAAAGCGGAAAGCATCAGGCAACGACATGCTAACAACAGAGTTCGTTGGTACTAGATGATGAAAAAGATATTAAATCTAAGTGAATGTTTTAGTGACATTTTTGAATGTCAAACATAAAACTTATTAAAAGGCTGTTGATGTCGGGATTTGCTATAAGCCTGCATTTGTAGTTCTCAAGCGGCTATAGCAATGCTGGCATGAGATGGAATCTGCCAACTCGCAGAAGTCAGGCAAAGACTGCTGATGATTGAATCTAAAGCCTTCTTTGTGGTGTGTGTCTTGTTTTTCAATATACTAAAAAATGAAGATTAAGTTTTAAGTATTCTCGAGAATGAAGTTTATCAAAAGCGTGACCAGCTTATTGGTGTGATGTGTGTATTTTCTTTTGAAATATCGAAATTCAGTTTCGAAACAAATATTGATATAGATATTTTTTAAATATCCGGCAACCCTCTCAACTATTTATATTTCGATTGTTCCCTTGGCTATATTTAGACAATATATTTTGTATTTATTGTTGAGTTCGAAAACGTTTCGATTCGGTAACTTTTCTACGAGGTTATATACTGATATAATAAATTCTCAGTATTTCAATACTCACGGTTTCCGTCAGCATATAATCTATGGCCACCCTTGAAAATAATTGAAATGTATACGGAAACAAGGCAGTGCCGTTTGATTTCCATAGTATAATTAATTTCAAATGCATAAAAGATTTGAGTTACACGAACAAATAATTTTCTAAATATAGCGCTGATCGATAGTCTTATCTCAATGCAGGCAAAAGAATTTGCAAGAGACAAGAAAAGGCAGGCGCTGATCCGAAGCATATTCCTACCTCTTTCATCTGTCGTCTCTAATGCTTCGCTGTAAGGGAATCCCGTAGAAAATCATTCAGCCACCTCAACAATTAACCGGTTGTTATAGTGTGGACCCACATCGAAGTAAGTGTAGGGGACATTTGCCCCCCTCCCCCACCCAAACTTGTTAATGGGCCAAGTTATTAATATTGCTATAGATTCTACATTTGTTGCGGGGCTGTGTGTGACTTTCCCTTTTTGGTGAGTAATCGGGGAGGGATCATCTCTCCGGTATAAAAGGCAATGCTCAGTGCGGCAGTAGTTAAGTTTGCAAAAGTATCTGAAAGTGGAAACAAGTATTATCATTTAAGTCATGAAACTAATTCTCGTGCTGTTTCTACTGGTGGCCGTAGCCTCGGCCCTACCTCAATTTGGAAATGCCAATGCTAATGCAAATGCACACGCAATCGGCGGTGGTGGGGGCGGAAGGCAAGGTGGTGGTGGTTTCGGTGGAAAACGTAGTTTTGGCGGCGGGCGCAACTTCCGAGGACCTAGTTTTGGAGGAAGGCGACCCAATTTTGGAGGCGGCGGTTTTGGTGGACGTCCTGGAGGCGGTGGATCTTCTTCAGCATCGGCATCCGCTTCAGCGTCGGCATCTAGTGGGGGCGGACGAGGTGGTAGTGCAGCCTCAGCCAGCTCATCTGCATCTGCAGCAGCGGGAGGGCGTCGGGGATAAGCGCTTAGTGAAATAATTGTTGATTAATGACTGTAAATATTAATAAACGTAAATGAATTTAATCAATTGAGATTAGCAACATGTTGACAAGGCCTTAAGGCCGTTTGACAAGTTGTGCACATTTTTTTCAAGTGTATTGCGAAATTGGAAACAATAAATAGGTATTTACAATTTGGTTCAGAGGTTAAAGAGGTAAAAGAGTAAGCAGTTAAGAAAGTCGACAAGTGAGACAGAAATAGACAAGCATAAAAAAGGTACATCAACAAAGCGTACAGGTTTTTGTACTCTGTCAAGGAAATTAACCTTGTTTTTATTTATTTGGTTAACAATGAGCTGCTAACTTAAACCAATTGGTAATGGTAATACAAAGATGTTTAGAGCAGGGAATCAAACCGAAACGAATTTCGGTTCCAGTTTCGGTTCGGGTTCTGTTTTGGTTTTATTTTATTTCGGTATTCGGTTCCGTATCGGTACCTAGATTTTTATTTCGGTATACCGGTTCATGGACCGGTAAAATTAACAGACATTTTAAAACTTAAATCCAAACAAAGTGGGTGAGCAAGCTATACACATGTGTGTGCACATAAATAATCAATTTTATTCGCGTGTTTTGCCGTAAAAAATTTCAAGTTTGTATTCATTAGATGATTAAAATAATACAACAACAAAGTAGTTAAATTAATAACCTAATTTCTTAGCGGAGACATAATAAACTACACACCAGAAAATAATTGTTCTACGCTTCGTACTGATTGCAGGTTAATAATATTCACAACCCAATAGAATTAGTCGTTCTTCAGGCAAACGACATTCCATCTTGAATAGGCCGGGCTGAATAGGCTGGGCTTAAACAATTCATCAATTCACCTGGAAACATCAGCTTTCGTTTCCAGAGCTTGATTCATGTCAAGCTTTTACAAATAAGTCATCTATGTTCCCTT
>JAEIFU010003665.1:0-25681 GCA_018904235.1 Lordiphosa stackelbergi | reverse complement strand
AAAAGTGTTATCAAACAACTGTAATTGAGTATAAATGTTCAAACACCCTTTTTGGATCAGAAACCTCGACTGACATTATACAGAAAATATTAAACCAGAAGATCGACATAATATGATGGACGGAACATTCGATGTTGTTCCGAAGTGCATATACAAGCAGCTTCTAATAATATATATTTCACTTGGAAACATTTTAATCTTCTAATATTTTCCCTTCTGCTTGAGTTTTTGCTTTTGGATATGTGTTATGTAATGTCCAATAAGAGTAGGGGAGAGTCTTTGGTGTGGACACCGCTCCGGTTGTGGACATCCCAGTCTATTCTTTGACAGGTAACAGATTCCGCCAAACTGAGTAATGTCAAACAGGGAGTATGTTCGTGCCCCAGGGTCTATGGCTGGGGAACTCTGATGTACGGGTTCGAGCAAGAGGCATACCAACATGGTGACTTCTGGTTAAGCAACATTCGCATGGACACGAGGAGAGACATATGTATCCACTTAGAGGGGTGTCCACACTTGACGAATTCAATTTAATAGTGTAAATAAATTACATTTTGATAGAGTTTGAAATAAAAAAAATTTTAAAATGTTTTGTTTTTAATTTTAATGGCAGATTATAATGAACTGAATTTATAGTACAAAGATAAGAAAAAATATTAAATTAATAAAAGCTAGTATCAAAATGAAACAAAAAGTAGGTTAGTTGAATTATTAAATTAATAAGACCTAGTGTCAAATTGATACTTAAAAATTAAAACAATAAAGTGTCAACCTGATGCACGTTAGTATCAATTTGAAATCCTAGAAATATCATGTTAATACTGAAGATGTCAATTTGATAGGGTAATTATAAAAAAATTTCTATACTCAATAGTTTTGATTGTCTTGATGTCTAAATTGTGTCGATGTGATGACAACTTTTTTTTGAGTGTAGCAGCTATAAATGTTTATTTTGCTAATTTTCTTAATTGCAAACATACAGGTTCTTGTATTGATGTTTAAGGTTTAGAAAGTTCTTAGAAAAACGATCTCACACTTTAACTTCAATCCCAATTCTTACATCTTTTTTTGGATCTAAGAGAGTTAATTTGTTGTCCTTAGAACAAAAACTGCCTGCAAAGAGATAAATTGCGAAATTGTAAAATCGACAAAAGGAACTAATTAATAAAATCATCAATGGTTCTTCCCCAAGTTCATATTCTTATAAACATGAACAGGAATCTTTAGCATAGTATCTAGAAAATAAAGAATTCTGACAAATACATAATCAACGATTTCTTAGCTTATTTTGCAGGAATTCAAAGATTGCCTAACAATTCTAATGTCTCAAAGTTTTGGGTAAACTATCATTGAACAAGAACTAAAAAAGTCGCATATGTTGAATTTCGAATTTTGTCGAATTTTTTCCGGTCAGTTAAATTGGCTTTATCCATAAACTACTTAAACAAAGCTCGAATATTATAATCAAAAGAACTCTAGTTGAATAAGATTGTTCCGATTCATATTTATGTTTTTGAATTAGCAAAAAACAAAATTATTCCTGAACCCAGGTTCAAACCCGAACCTAGGTTCACCGACCTTCTGGAGCTAGCTCCGTGAACCCGAACCCGAAAAGTTTCGCGGGTTCGAACCCCGGAGTGAACCTCTTCCGATTTAAGAGGGGTTTGCAGCCCTGAAAAAACTACCTTTTTTTAGTTATTGTTGGACATAAAGTAATTAATTGGACTAGATGCGTCTTTTAAATTAGTTTCAATATTAAACTTTATGTCCTAAAAATTAGCGTGTCCTTTTTTCCCTTTTCAGAGAAAATTGAAATTTTTTGCCAATTACAAGGTGGCAAGCCAGATCAATGGTATACAAAGAAATGATTGCTCAGACAAAAAATCGTATTCAGAATGAAATCAAGAAAAACTAGGCAGGAAATTGTTCGATAAAATAAAAAAATTGGCCGTTTTCTTATGTTATAATTATCTCTGAAATCTAAAAAGTTTGGACCGAATATTTCTACGAAAAGTATAGAATAAACTCTTTAACTTCTAAGTTTTTTTTTGTAATACTTTAATACTTCTAAAAAGGTTGAACGAAATTTTTTTTGGCTTCAGAGCTCCGCTGAATTATGGCGCGATTTTGTCTTTTTCGTCCCACAGTGCGATTTCTGATATTAAAAGGGGCTCGGCAAATGCTTCTAGTTTACATATGGCAAAACCTTCCACTATATCCGATGTTTTAAGTAATGGTAAAGCCATAACTATTTTCAAAAGTCTATTCGCCTTCTTGTTGCTCCTGATCGTCGAAGCATGGGTCATTTTGGGAGTTCCTCAAAATCAGAAAACAGGACGAGTTTCAAAAATTCACCCCACTGACGAAGGCTTTAGATGAAGATATCAACGATCTTTCATATTATTTTATTTTTATATTACAATTTTATATTCAGCACTGTGCATTTAAGGTCATTTAAATTTGAACATTACGCCCGTCGGCTTTATGTCCTATCAAAAGGCCCAAAAAATTATCTGAGTTAAGTAGTGATTGAAATTTTCCTTATGTCCGAGTACGTTTTGTCATGTCACCATTAAATTCTTTCAACATTTGTTCAAAGTCGGATGACGACGTATGCCAAAGTATGATTTTAATGTGAGCGTTCTTAAACTCTGATATTCAATGTGCTTAAAAAAGAAGTGTAAAAACTTCGTCACAGACATAGCTGGCTTAGCCTTCTCGTTTATTTGGTTTGTTTTTTGGCCAGCTTTACCTTTATTTTGTCTTTTCCTGCCACTCAAGTTACTGAAATGAGATACACCTGCATACAGAAACTGATTTTATGAAAAGAAAGCCTCAATTTGTTTGTCAAATGGAAAGTGAAAGGACTTTAGTGCGTCGTCTGCTATTGTTGTTGTTGCACTTACATAAGCTAAGACCTAGCAGAGCCCTTGGCAGATTTTGATAAACACTTTCACTGGCTCAAAAGCCACAGCAACAATAACAATCATTATTAATTATTATTGAAAGCCGTTAACAATTGCCCGAAAATACGTTTTTGTGTTTTATTGAATTTCGTCGCGCGACAAAAGCTAACAAGCCATTAACACGCGCCAGCCGTCATAAGTCTGAACTCATTTAAGGCGCTAAACCATAGCAAGGTTGCAGCTGTCAAGAAAACAGGCAACACCCAAAACAATGAACCGCTTAAGACAATGCAGCAGCTTTGGAGAATTGGCAGCTGCCGCTGCTGGTGATTAATGCCTTCGGCCGGGGGCGTTTCTCCACACTGTCAAAAAGGCGTGTCGCCTCCACGGCATATATGCATAAGTATCTAAGCCAACACTTTAACATTTCAATTTGTCTCTTTCCACAGAATATTTCTGCTTGCCACGATGCTGGCCGTGGCGCAGGCGCAATATCATCAGTTTGGCGACCAACTACAGACATCCCATGGCTCTGACTGTGCCCTGCTGCTGGCCGGACCGGGTCGCTCCTCTGTCTATGACTACAATGTGAATCTATTTCGTGGCACAATGTAAGTACAAATAGAGAATACGCGAAAAAACGAGACAAACAAAATGCTGTCAAGTGGCATTCTGGGTTATGTTTGAGTCTTAAATATTTGAACGTTGACACCGAAACGCAACCATAAATCTTACCTGGAGTTGCCTGTCGATGCCTCCTCTGCACCTACATACATAACGTACATACATGTAGGTACGACAACTACACGAGCTTTGAGCTAATGATTAACAGGCAGCAACCGCGTGTGGAAATTGTTTGTGTAGTATTTGCCGGCAGTCTGTTGTCGCTACCAAATGGGCAACGGGGCCAAGAGTTGCACGCCCGGGAGTTTGTGTGTGTATGTGTGCAAGGCATGCTGTGAGGGAAGTGATTGAATCTGTTGTTGCACTCCAGAGTGGCACTGGTTTGTGACAGCAGACATCTCCATTAGAAAATGACTTCAAAATGACTCAGAGAAAACAGAATGAGAACAAAATTTTCGTATTTCGCATATAAAAATATCCTCCGATGGGGGAGTTTAACCCCCCAAACCGCAAGCGCGGATCTAAAAATTGGCTAAGGGACGGGCTAAGGGAACCTAAAAAAATTATTTTACCAGGAAAAATGTTAATTTATTTGTATAATTTAAGTCCTTTATTACATTTCTTATGAGATCATTAATAGAAAATTAATTTTGGTATCGTACTGTAATCAAATCTCATACATAATACTTGAAATCAACAATCCTCGACAGCACATTCCAGTGCATGACGACGATGTTTGGCTGGGCAAAACATGTCAACTATTTCGCCAGTTGAAGTTATATCTTTGTGAGCGTTTCCCAGTCTGTCCTCAGACATGAAGGTCGGTTTTTAATCTTTTCAGCAGAGAAAAAGTCCGTTCAGCCTATTGACGAGGTAACAGGTATATTGCAACGTTCGGGAAAACATTTTTAAATTTCTTCGATTTCGTGAGCTGTAGTGTCTAGAGTGCATTCTGTGCTTTTTCTCACAACTCTTGTGCCACATAATAAATTCATGTGTCAGCTCAGTTTCGGTGCAATTATTCAAGCCCTCTTTATAAATTTTGCAGCTTCTACAATGTTTGAACTGTGTGCTTGGTACGATGTGCTGGAATCAAACCCTCTAGATCCAGAATGTCAAGAAATTTTAGTTTGTATCCCAAACCCAAAAACGTAATCTTGAAATCCACAAAAGGGTAGTAAATGGTGGCAGTAAAAACTTGCAGAGAGATCAGAAACTCAGTTTTTTCAATTGCACTCATGAGTTATACCGACTTTGAATATATGTATCTAGCTGGCTCTATAATTCTTAAGCTTTTCTAATGCTCCAATAATGTAAAGCAAAGAGCAGAGTACCCCAGCCATAGCACTTCGTAATTCACACCGAATGCTTGCCGAAGTCATGTTTCACTGTGTGTTAGAAAGAGAAACAGTCACATTTTTGCTCTCTCTTCTTGGAGAACCCTGATGGAAGTAGCAACTCAGCGATGTGTACACTAGGTTGGACCACCTGAGTAAAAAATTTTTAAGGTCATGGTCTCACCTCCCTATCTGATACTTTTTGATGTATAATAAGCGTAAAAAAAACCAAATTAAAACTAATAAGAGTGTTGCAGTCGAGTGCACCGACAGCGAAATACCCTGTACCAAGTAATGTGGTTCCTATGGTTTTTAATTCCTTTTATTTTAGAATTTATTTCACTTACATATATTCTGTGTTTTTGCTCGGATTTTATTATGGTATACAGAATATATCAATATGTATTAAGTCTCTAGGTTTAAACTTAAAAATTGAGGCTCTGACAGTTTTTCGCGGTTAGAAGGAGAAGGAGGAGGAATTTCCCAAATTTGAAGCAAACTTGATCTGGGTAACATACAGGGTTGCCCATATTCGACGGACCCATGTTTTTTTTTTTAAAATCAAAGAAAAAAATAAAAATTTGGCGGTTGGCAATCTTAATCATTTAATTTGTTCCAAGTAGATTTGTTTACATCAATTTTTGAATATGATATCTCTCAAATGGCCGCCTCTGGCGTTGATGGCGTATTGTGCCCTTTTTGCAGCATTTTCCATCGATTTCGCCAACATTTCGGCCGGAATAGCGGCTATTTCTTCACGAATGTTGTCCTTGAGCTCTTCTACGGTCCTTGGCTTGTTAACGTAAACCTTTGACTTCAAATATCCCCACAAGAAGAAGTCAGGCGGCGTCAAATCGGGCGAACGCGGTGGCCAGTCCAAATCACCACTTTTCGACATCAAACGGCCCGGAAACAATTTCTTCAGAAAATCGATTGTTATGCGACTTGTGTGCGGTGGAGCGCCGTCTTGTTGAAACCAGAACTGCCTCATACGCTTTCGACGAATAATTGGCATCACAAAATTGGTCATCATGTCGCGATAACGCTCCTGGTTGATGGTAACAGCATGGCCATTTTCATTTTGGAAGAAAAACGGCCCAATGACCGTTTTCGCACTAACGCCGCACCAAACTGTGACTTTTTCGTCATGAAGAGGCACTTCTTGAATCTCCTGAGGATTTTCAGTGGCGTAAATACGGCAATTTTGCTTATTTACGGTCCCATTCAATGTGAAATGTGAAAATGTGAAATTTTTTAAAAGCACGTTGAGTTTTCACAATTGACTTGTTCTGTTGAATGTAAATTTCAACTATTTCAGAGCGCTCGCGTGGCGTGTATTGTTCCATGGTAAAAATCTGCTTGGACTGACGCTTCAAACGCGGTATGTCATTAAGCGATCTGACATCTCTGTCAAAAGTTATGGCGTTGCCAGATGGGTCCGTCGAATATGGACAACCCTGTACATACGTCAACATACATGCAAAAATTTGTGACTCTACCTCTTATAGTCTATAAGATCATGTAATTGTGCTATTTTTTTTTCAAAACGTTAAGGTTCTGTCACGCCCATTTTAAATTAAAATAGAATTTTGTGATTTTCACACTTATTAATTATAAACCAAATATTAGCTTTGGGAATGCTGAGACCTTTTTATTTTCAATTTCCTTTTTTGGGGTCCGACCTATATTGTACACAAATTTATGTTTCTCGTGCATTCAACCTTTTTCATCAAGCGGCAACTGTTCGCTCAGAATTACCAACTGAGTAGAGCGGGAACTGAGCATCCGCTTAGCCCGCATTCCGTATAGATCTGCTTCTATAGATATCGATATAATGAGCGTTTCGATAGCAATCGATGAGAATAAATCCTCGCGCAATCTGTTGCCACGTCTATAATGACGGTTAATCGAAATTAATTCAAATATGCAACCCGATTTTCAACGACCGTTTGTAAATATTTTTCACTGCTGATGACTTTTTAGAACAATCTAAATCTTTGCAGCTTTTACTGAATTCCTTGATTAAGCTTTACTTACAGTCAACTTTTAGACATTCCACTACATAATTACACGGGACATAAAGTACCTTTAGATTTAAATAAGCTTTAGAAAAAGATCCCATTCAACAAATGTAACCATGGACTTGTCAATACAATTTTATTAAGAACTAATTGTTGTTTTTAAGTTCAGCACAAAGATCAGTTGACCTATTAACGCTGTGTACAAGATCCCTTGTATTAATCTACATGATTTTTTCAGGATATGTTAGGTGTATTGAAAATCGATCAAAAAAAATTTCTAGCTGAATTTCAAAGGGGACTTTATCGGGGGTGCCACAGAAACCTCTTCCAACCAAATTCCAACCGAATTCCAATTCTTAGGTGCCACAGAAATTTCTTTTGGTTGGTTTCAAACCTCTAAAGATTTGTTAGGAGATTTTGCAAACCTCTTTTCTCACTAGCGCCTTTTGTCGAAGTGGCGCCTTCTACATGACAGCTAGCGGATTAAGGGATGGAAACTAACACCTCATGTTTGGCGCCAACAAATTTTTTAAATTTTGCATTATATTGGCGGAGAATGCGACTTGAAATTGAATTATTATTTAAAAATGCATCATAAAACATATAACACAATCAAAAAATTTCAGTTAATCATTAAATTAACCCACATCTAAAATAAGGGAAATTTTTTGGCGAGAGATTCAGCCCTGTTTTTAGAGATGGAACATCAATTGGAACATCTGGTGCTCCAACTAGATTTTCTAATTAGAAAATGAAATCTCTAGAAGTTCTGTGGCACCAACGAATTTTTCGAGAGATTTACAAACCAACCGTCGGCAAAATCTCTAGAGATTTCTGTGGCACTCCCGTATATAATTTTAGCAAAATATCAAAATACGTTAACATTAACACACTAAAAAAAGTAATTTTATTTCATAAATTCCATTGCTATAAAAATATTATATTCGTTTAGCTTTAGAATGAACGAGTAACAAATACTAAAGTTATTAAAACTTTTATCTCTCCGAAACGATATTTTGTCAATTTTTGGGTTGTTGACGGATATTGGGGCCTAAGAATCATATGAAACTATACCATTATTTTGTAAAGAAAGGTTTATTATTATTAATTATCCTAGTGCATATGACAAAATTCCACTTTATTTTGAAATTCTGAACTAGCTAAAATTCATTCAGCAAAAATATACCTGTGAATTAACTGTGGAAATAAGAGGAAAAATCGAACATTTTTCTTGATAAATATAGCAATCAACTAATTTTTGTTTTAAACCTAACTTTTATTTACAACTATTTAAAGTTTAATTAATGGAAAATCGTGAATCAAGTATGAAGTGAATTAAAAAGATGGTGCCATCCATTCAGCGCCTGATGTAAGTTTTACGTTTTGGTTGATTTTTCTGCTGTTGTGGTTGAGGCGGATTTTTTGATTGGTCTTTTGGCTGTTGCCCTGGTTGACGTTTTGCCTGTTCTTTTGGTTGTTGATTTTGTGGTTATTGCGTCGACTTTGCTTAAATGGATTCGCGATTCCTTGGGCCCATATGGATCTTTGTAGTCTGTAATAAATTTCTTGGGCTTAGGCTTTGACGTGCGTAGGACCGATTTGCAGTCGGCGGTGGGCCAGTGGCATGGCTCGTTACTGTCCATGCGCCAATCTAAATAAATATAAATAATTATTTGAAAATCATTGCAATTCTCTTACTCCATCGCTTACTGCTGTTGGTACGGCACGCTTGCCTGCCCAAGGCGCATAAATTCTGGAAGGTGCATACACTGGCCTTGTTGCCATGCTTCAATGTGGCGCAGACTGGCTGATATGCACTGGGGCACAATTTTGGACACTCGTCGGTATCAATTTTTGGTTCGCCCAACACGGAGGAGTAGTTCATAAAAAACCACAAACAAATTGTTAAGGATTTCATGGTGTATGCTAGAACGGTCTCCCAGCGAAATGTGTTGGCTTCACCACAGCTCGTACGGGGTCTTATATAGTGGGGAAAGCTTTACCAAATACCTTTGATTCCAGATGTTGATGATTCTGTTTCTGTTTCTTGCAGAAACAAATGCATTTGTAAAAACATGTGCGATTTGCCAGCACGATAGTTGAATTTAACGCTTCACTTGGTGTCACCTTTCGACGTGCGCCTCGTTAACGACAATCTGCAAATGGTTTTTGGCCTCGACGTCATGTGATGCACAGACACAGATGCACCTGACAACAAAAAAATCAAACCGCACGACAAACGACCGCAACGACAGCATTACAACACTTGCAGCAGCCGCTATTGATGGCAAACTGTTGTTTTGAAATGATTTCGTGTGAGTGACTTTGAAATATTGGCAAGACACAATCGAAGTAAGTATTTTAAATGTCACACGATCGAGATCAGTTTCGGTTAGGGGTCATCGGCGAGAACTGCAACTAATTTGGGGTCAGCCCGCTGGCCAAAACGTGAGTCTGCTCGGCTTGGCTTTGGCCTGGTCTGGCCTGGCTATTGAACTTTACCGCGTTGCGGTCAGCAAAATTGCGGATTGCTGGCAACCTACTTATAAGAGATAAATACAGGTTTGTTTGCTTTCATTGTCTGGCCGCTGTCTGCAGCGCGGCGGCGTAACGCCATTTGAATAGTTTGTCTGCGAGCGCACCAGCGACACGCTTTTGCAATTATTCACAGTATTACGCATACGCCACATTGCAACCCAATACAGTTTCGCCTGGAACAGGAAGTGCTGGCATTTTGGCAGCGCACCTGCGCACGCATAACATTCATAACATTAGTTTTTACTTACGCCAACAGCAGCGGCAGCGCCAGCTACACAATCAGGATAACAAGTACAAGTCCGCACTCGGATGCGTGCCGCATGCAACTGAGCCGTGTAGCAACTTTCTAGTTGGCCCAAAACTCTGACTATGCGCACATTGAACTTTCCAAGCGCAATAAATTGCAAAATTAACTGGCGGACCAGTTAAATGCGCTGCAGCCAGACGACGCCATTTTTCATTCGAATTTGACAAATTTGCCAAAAAAACAAATCGCATTATTTAAATGCAAGCGGAAGAAACGAAATTCAGATGCACTTTCTGGGCAGCATACTTATTGCAAAGATTGGAAAATTACTCTATTATGACGAGTATTATGAGGTAGGTCATGCAATTATCGCTAAGGGTATTAACATAAATGGTCTTTCCATGGTAAACTATTTTTATACCCGTTAGTCGTGGAGTTAAATGCTATACTAAGATCGTGCAATAATAAAGGGTGATTTTTAAGAGCTATAGGAAAGTTTTTCACAAAATAACACACAAAATTTAGAAAAATGCATAAATCTTTATTTAAATCGATAGTACGGTCCATATAATTTAATGTTTGATGAATATTTCATGCAAATATTGACCGTGACTGCGCCTCAAATGGTCCTTCCGCTTAGTGCAATTTTGGCATCCTCTTTACAACGTTTCGGCCGGTATCTCACGAATAAATGTTTCAATGTTATCTTCCAATGCGTCAATTAAAGCGGGCTTGTCTGTATAGACATGAGCTTTAACATAGCCCCACAAAAAATAGTCTAAAGGCGTTAAATCGCACGATCTAGGCGGCCAATTGACCGGTCCCGAACGTGAAATAAAATGTTCACCGAACTCGCCTCTCAATAAGTCCATTGTTGCGCGTGCTGTGTGGCAAGTGGCACCGTCTTGTTGAAACCACATATCATGCAAGTCAAGCTCTTGCACTTTGGGCAAAAAAAAGTTGGATATCATCTCACGGTAGCGCTCACCATTCACAGTTACGTTACGATTCGCATCATATTTAAAGAAGTACGATTAAATGTAGCCACCAGCCCAAAAACCGCACCAAACTGTGACTTTTTCTGGATGCACTGGTAGCTCTTGCAATGCTTCTGGCTGATATTCACTTCAAAATCGACAATTCTGCTTATTACTGAACACAATTTTTGGGTAAAAAAGTGGATCTTCGGCCAACTTTGCCAACAAATTCGTTGTTAATTTATACCAGACTGTATTTTGAAAGGCTTCACACCTAAATCCTTCCACAAAATTTTCCATTGTTGAGTAACAGAGGCCCAATTGCTGCGAACGGCGACGAATCGATAATAGATGGTCATCATTAACACTGGCCGATGCAGCTGCGATATATTCTTCAGTTCGCACTCTACGTAAGCGTGTTGGTGGTTTAATGTCCAACAATGTAAATTTGGTGCGAAATTTAGTCACAATAGCCAATAGCCGCTTCAGTGGGTCGATTAAACTGACCATAAAATAAAAGAAGCGCGCGATAAACTTTCTTAACAGAGCAAGAATTTTGATAATAAATTGAATAATTCGCAATCGTTCTTCGTTTGTAAGACGATTCTTGGTTAAATTATAGACCGAACTGAAGATGTTTGACAGTGAAACAAAAAACGAAACGTGCGTGAGCTGTTTAAACCAGTGTTGCCAAAAAGATATTTTGCTGTCAATTGACGCGTTATGTGCCTTTGTGCTTGTATCATCCAAAGCTGGTACAGCTTAAGGCAAACTGCCACGGAAATTGTAAGAAATCTTGAATTAAATGAGGCAACCGTTCGCACTATCAAAAAGGGAGGATTAACGCCTCTATGTCTACAAAGTAGAGCACGTGACCTATTTTGGAGAAAACGGAAAGGGCACTTAGCATTTGGATTGACGATAGCTACAAAAAAAGATCCCTTTAAGCCAGCAGATCAATCATGAAAAGGCACTCAGAATTTATGAACTGCTCAAGCAAAATGGAGAGCTGTGTTTCAGCATAGATATCGTTGCTAGTAATGGATGGTTCGAGAAATATAAAAAACGGTTCTCCATTCATAGCATTGAATTTAAAGGCGAAGCGGGATCGGTCGATGATGGAGCTGCTACCACTTACCCAGAAGAAATTTAGGGGTCTTTGCTGGAAAAAAATGCCAAATCGAACTATTTTATCAAAGAATGAAAAAGCAGCTCCTTGCTTTAAGGCACAAAAATATCGTTTCTCACTTTTGCAGTGTAGTAATGCATCAGGCGACTTTCAAGAAAAGTCAATGCTTGTTTATATGTCTTTAAATCCTCGTGCTTTTATACAGATAGACAAGAGCAAATTACCCGTATACTGGAAAGCAAATTCCAAAGATTGGGTAACTGCAGAATTATTTAAGGACTGGTTCTTTATTTGTATTGTACCTGAAGTTGAAAAATTGGATCAGGGTCTAATTTACACTTTCAAGACATATTACATACTCTATACGCTGGATTTTGGAAACAACTGAAACCGACTCCGTCGATGAGAAATTTTCTATTAGAGATAGCCTTGAGTGAGTAAACTTATCTTTATGAGAGATTAAGGTGTCAACATTAAATAGATGCTGGAGGAAATTATGACCAGACCAGGCTATAAGTGCCCAAATGTGGATTCCAGTGAAGGTGAAGGTTTCGACCATATGGCATTTGATGATGTGCAAGAGTTGTTTGAAGATGAAGGAATTAATGACGAATCATTTGAATGAAGCAAACAATCCGAAATCAGATGACAGCAGCTCTAAAGAAACCGATCCGATTAGTTTAATGATAGAAAATCTCCAAAAAGGATTCGCATATGTTAGCAACTTGGAATCGTGCTTTTTAAATTCAGATCCGGTCATCGAACGACGACTTAAGTTTAAGAGTTAGTTTGAAAAAATACTTTTGCCTTATGAGCAGTGCTATAAAGAAGCTTTAAAAGCCACCAAACCATCGAAAATTACTGATTTTTTTGATGAGCCACCAAAAAAGAAAACATATTGAATCAAAACGGCTTAAACTATAAATGCCCCCTTTATTTTATTTAATACCAACTTTTAATTTTGAATATATGAATGTTATACATATATTTTTAAGGCATATAAATAGCAACTTTTGGTTAATTTTGAATAAATGTATGAAACTTTAATAAAAACAGACCAAATTTGAACAATAAAAAATTCGTATGTAGCCAATTTTCCGCCGCGACTGTTCTTCGAAACGTGCTCGTACAGACTAGGTTCGTTAGACGGCGTTCCTAGCTAATGAACGAGCGGATTGTAAGTTGTCTCCTAGCGCCTAGAGAATCAAGTTTCTGTGAGTGGTGCAAGCCGGCAAAAGGTACGCGATTAAATTCTGTGTGAAACTAGGTAAATCTGCGATAGAGATGTTTGATTTGATCAAGCAGGCTTACCTAGATGTTGCTTTAGCAAGAAGTGTTGTGTTTCGGTGGCACCAGGTCTTATGGGAGGACCGGGAAGAGGTCACCGATGACGACCGTGCTGGAAGACCGCAAAGTTTTGAACTCAGACCGTCGACTAAGTATTCGTTTAATTGTCCAGATGTTAAATTTATCAAAATCTGTGGTTCATGACATTGTGAAGGAGCATTTGCCCCGGAGGTTTAACGAAACAAGTGAACTTGGAAAGTCTTCTTGTAAACAGCTACCTGACCAAGGCCGGCATCCTAACGCTTCCGCAGCCGCCCTATAGCCCAGATGTGGCCCTTTTGACTTTTTTGGTTTCCTCGCCTGAAAGGCCGATGAGAGGCAAGCATTTTGAGACGACAGAACGGATCCAAGCATGATGTACCGCGGCTCTCAAGGCTATGCCGGAGAATGCCTTCCGTAACGCTTAGAAATCGCGCTGGCTGGACAGCATCAACCCAAAGGGAGCCTAATTTGAAAGTTTTTAAAGAATTGTAACGATTGGATCAATCAATTTTTATACTATAAGTATAATAAGTTTGTGCAAAAGTATGAAACAGGGAGAAGGAAGCATTTCCGACCATATAAAGTAATATATTCTTGATCAGCATCAACGGCCGAGTCGATATAGCCATGTCCGTCTGTCCGTCCGTCCGTCTGTCCGTCCTCGTCCGTCCGTCCGTATGAACAAACAGATCTCAGAGATGGTAAGAGATAGAGTTTTGGCATGTATGGGACAAATGCTTCTTATACTTGCAGGCAGATCAAGTTTATTTTCAATTTTTGCCACGCCCCCTCCCGCCCCCGAAATTTTGAAAAAAACGTCATATCTCCCACAGAGAGAGAGCGAGAGAGTAAGAGCGAGAGAGTAAGAGAGAGTGAGGAGAGAGAGAGAAACTTAGAGATGAGCGCAGCAGCAGCACTGCATTCAGCTCCTCCTCTAGGTACAGAGTATATTATAGTC
This sequence comes from Lordiphosa stackelbergi, assembly GCA_018904235.1. NCBI lineage: Eukaryota > Metazoa > Arthropoda > Insecta > Diptera > Drosophilidae > Lordiphosa > Lordiphosa stackelbergi. The sequence goes on along the minus strand of JAEIFU010003665.1, from coordinate 11,615 downwards.
GGTCTTGACCGACTTTATCACTTGTTTTAAATCGACTTAGTCCTATTACTTTCCGGAAAAAACACTGTATATATTGTTCATTTAGAGTTCCACGCCGTAAAGTACCTGGTACATTTGATTCTATTTAGCCATAATAAATAAAATAAAAAAAATTGGATTACTTTTCGTCTTTCTCTTAAGGAACACAACTTTTGTCAGCTAACATAATCTTAATAAGTAAACATTAATGTTAATGAACTGTTAATTAATATACCTTCTGACAGTGTAGACCAGGGCCGGCTAAAAGGAGAGAACAGAAAAAAGTGCTTGTGGTGCTGAGCACGAAAGCCTCATCGATTAACTTACTTTCTGTACTTACCGATTCATGAATTCACAAGCTCGGCTCGTGTTCTTGCCGTAGACTCCAAAACATGTACAGACAACACTTGTTGAACGCAAAAGTCCATTAGGCAGGCTACACGCACACACACGCGCAATGCCAAAACATAAATATGATTTTGATGTGAAACATTTTTAATTTCGGTACGAAAGATTTTAGTAGGAGTAAAATTCGATTTCGGCGTCACGTGACGCTGATGTCAGCATATTTTGTGTTGCTGTTTAAGCGGAGTGTCCCAGGGGAAGAGGAGTGAAAATGGGCGGAAAGAGGAACGAAACTGGGGAAAGTGGAGGTGACTAAACAGTGACTTGACAGTGACTTAACTGTGGCTAAACAGCGACTAAGCAGTGACTTGATTAAACAGTGACTTAATAGTGACTTAACAGTGATTCGACAGTGACTAAACATTGACTAAAAAGTGATTTGATAGTGACTTAACAGTGACTTGACAGTAACTTAAGTGTGTTGACAAAGTGTAAATAGTGACTTGACAGTACCTTAACAGTGTCTTGACAATGTCTAAAAAGTGACTTGACAGTGACTAAACTGTAACTTGACAGTGTCTAAACAGTGCCTTAACAGTGACTAAACTGTGACTAGACAGTGATTAAACAGTCACTAAGCACTGACTTAACAGTAACTTGACAGTGACTAAAAAGCCCTTAAACAGTTTTTTAATTTAGCATCAAGTTTCACATCAAAGCCTCGTGAGTGTTCACGACACTCGCACCTATTTTATTTTTTCAGGCCTCTGCTTTAAAAACATACAAATTCCGCAATGTAGCAAACTTTTTATTTTCAAATGCAAGCGGTCGTCATTCGTCTTTTTCTAAAAAATGAGCTAATTCTTCTTCACAACCGCTTTACGGTTTCGGCCGCTGCTATTGATGCCCGCCAGTCATTACTGTCTGGTGCGAGATGGCACTAGTTGTTCACACCGAGCTGACAACGCCTTGCCGCATCTGGTCTTACCATCTCAGTCTTTCATCTTTCAAGCAAGTTCATCCATACGGGAACATGTCCTATTCAGCGCAGCTGATTTGTTTTAAGCGCTTGACTAGATAATGTCCTCATAAAGTTGGAGATTCATCCAGAAGGGAAATTTATTTGCCAACTTTTAAAGCAGCGATGCCCACGCTTGTCCTCCAGGTGCCGAACACATATCATCAATTCTAGTGCCAAAAAAAGCAAACAACTTTTCAGTCCATGTTCAGCGGTATCAGAGCTAATTTAGCACACCAAACCAGTCTTATTTTTTGGCCTTGCTTTTCTTGGCAAACCCTGTTTTAAAGGTCTATAAATCCTCCGAAGGACTTTTCTAACGAACACGTGCTGTTAATGTCCATGTTTATGCGCCGTATTGCAGGACGGGGATGATAAGCCACAAGGAATGGGATAAGAAACACAAAATTTGTCACGATTCGAGCTCAAAGAACCGAATTTGGCTTGACATTTATTTGTATAAACGTTACGTTTCTAGGGCATTTACTCAAACTCGTCTAAACGTTGGAACTGGAGATTCGAATATTGGTTGAGTTAGTCATACTGATCAGGAGCTGCAATCATCTGTGCGTTACAAACATTTTGACACAATTATAATGACCCAAAAATGCAAATATGCAGTAAGTGTATAACAAATGGTAGCAAGTTCGTGAAAAATGTCTCTCATATGCTTAAATGGATTTGCGTTGCGTGTATTGCCAGGTTTTTGGCTGTGGCTTGTTGTTGTTTGGTGCATGTGTAGTGCTGTTGTTGTTGTAATTACTTAATACTTACGCATTGTTAACACGCATCGTTGTCGCTTGACACGCGTTTTACATGTCGCGCTATTCGAGGAAGTTGTTGGCCCCCTTTTTGGGGGGCGATTTATTTTGTAGCAAGATATTTGCGTGTTTTTGCCATTTAATTAACAAACCGGCTAGCAAACAGAGACAAAATCAAAACAAAACAAACAAACAAAAACACAAAATACATGCAGTGTTGTAGTTAAGTTGTTGTCGATAGAGATGTGTTTCCTGCTTCGAGGAGAAACCGCCTACAGCCAGTTCAAGTTTAGTCATACTCAGCTCCAATTGTCAGACTGACGGCTCCGGGTTGGACAAAGGTCTGGTGATACCATTTGTTGGTGTCCAGCACAACTGCAACACAAAAGAAATTAGATGGACATTTTCTCGGTCCATCTTTTTCCCACTCACTTATGTCACCCGGTTGCACCACCACATCGAATCTTTTGCATTGGAAATAACACTCGGGGGGCGGAACCAGCAGCCAGCGCTTGCTACCAGCCAGCTGTGCCTGCCACGATGGCAATCTGACATTGTCAATCTGAAGTAATGATTTTATCCAATTTGTGTGGCAGCTTTAACAAACTGTTTTGCGATTAACTCACATGCATTTGCGCTCCCAGTCCTGCAGTGCCAATAAAAAACCAATCAACTGCATTGTTTTCAGAACTCTCCGGCAGAAAATAGGGTCGTCCGTAGTGCCTGCGAAACTCTTCGGCCGTTTCGGCCTGACAATTGCTCCAGCCAAAGTACCAGGGCTCTTCACCTGGTTTTAGATCAACGCGTTCCTCTGGCATGTCCAAAGCCTCATAGATATCCCGAAAGCCAGTCTTATACGGCAAAAACTGGCAGTCACGTATGCGTTGCTTGCGCTTGGCTTTCTTATAGACTTGCCGAAAGTACCAATAGTTGAAAAGCTGTGAAAAATATGTAACTTTTTAATATGGATTTTATTATTTAACCCACCAAACCCACCGAAATTGCTGTCCAATTTTGAGTTGCATCGCTGACAATTACAGGTGCTCCAGTGTAGGCATAATTGGCCTCAAATTGCTGCGGACTGATGCCACTCAGGCGTGGCACCTTTTCGAGGCTGGCACAAAACTTACAATTTTCGGGAGGGCGCAGTGCATACCGCAAGGGGCGCGGTAAAGAAAGGGCACAACTCTGTGAATGAAAAATAATTCTGAACATCTCAGTGTGACAAAGTTTCTCCCCATTTACTTTAAAAGCAACTTTCCTGGAACGAGTTGATCCTGTCCTCATAAAATTAAAGAATATTTCTATCTTATGACGAGTCTCAGCAGTCACCATAAAAAACAAATCATTCTCTGTTTATTTTTGCATACTCTGTACCAAAGGTACAAAGAGTATATTAAGTTTGTGCAAAAATATGTAACATGGAGAAGGAATCATTTCCGACACTTCTTGATCAGCATCAAAAGCCAAGTCGATAAAGCCATGTCCCTCATGTGTGGTAAGAGATACAGGTTCCAATTTCCAAAAGAAAGTTCGCAGCGATGGCTTGCTGAGAGCCATCTATTAGTCAGTTTTGAAAATTCCTTAATAAACATTGTTCAATGCAAGTGGTAGAGCCATTTATTGGTCAAATTTAATTGAATAAATTAAATAAAATTGTTGTATGAGAAACAAGCAAAAATGTTGGATCAGGAGCGTTTTCCTGACCTGAGAACATTTAATCTAGGATGGGTGTTTATGAAAACCAGGACACGTGGCTAAAAGTGCAACTCCCGACAAATTTCCCAAAGAGCAACACGATCTTGCTTCAATGAATCCTTTATTTTAAAGGCTGTAGTAAAAACTCATTCCATCTTCACTAGAAAACTCACCGATCCAGATCAACACAACTCTTTTTTCCGGTTAAAAACTGATATTCAAGAACCGCAGTTTTGGGAACCGCAAAGAAGGAGTAGAACTGAAACATCTTACAGGTACAGTTTCTGTGTTGAGTTTTTAATTTCGTTCAGCTTTATTGCTTTATTCAAGGCTTAACGTTTAGGAAGATTGTATTTTATGGAAGTGCATAGAACGGATTTAAATGGAAGTGCATGGAACTGGTCCCAAAACCACATTCGCTAACAATCGCAAACGTTGTTCTCATCTAACCAAACTTAGGGCCGTTTTCTCATGTTGCTGTTTTTGCAAATCTAGGTGGATTTGCTGCATTTGCTTTGCTCATGTTCAAGGTTAGCCATCTAGATGGATTTCGTTGCCATCTACTTCATCCTCATTGATTTCAAAACCATACACATGCTTAACCAAATAATGTATTTTTATACAGTGGATATTGGTCACATTGCGTTGTCCGTCCGTCTCGTCTGTCCGTCTGTCGTCTGTCTGTTTCACTCCTCAGTGGGCTATCGGTCTGAAAACTTTGCACAGAGTCTTCTTTTTACTGCCGCTGCTAATTGTCGGAACCGACCGGATCGGATAACTACTCTTTAGCTGCCATACAAATGTTCGTTCGGAAATGGTTTTAGTAGAAAAGCTGGTTTGTTCTCAATACTGCTCCGAACCGGTCATGGGTAATATGTAATGTTTTAAAGCTGATCTGCGAGTTTGGTCGAAGTCGCGAACCCTTGAGACAAGCTATTTCTGTATGAAAACTTCGGTACAGACGAGTTAGCTTTCCTGTTTGGTATGTGCGCATATGGTCACACTGAAAAATATTTAAAATAAAAGAAAACTGCTGCTAAAATCAGTTAAGTCTGAATTGATAATAAATAGACCCAAAATGGAAAATATTGGATGTGCCTTTTATATATAAGACACCTGCAGACATTGCCGAAGAGACAGATCCGCATACTAATTCCCCTAATTCATTGCTTAAGCTTAGTTCACACAGGCAAATAATTTGGCCAAATTTTGATTAAAATTGCCATAATTGAAGATTTTATAGGATTTAAAACTTAAATAAAACTATTGTGTTATACGCAAATAATTTGAACAAATATGGCCAAAAAGTTCCACAATTTGGCCAATATGTCCATCAAAATTTTTCCAAATTAGTTGCCTGTGTGAACTTAGCTTTATACCATTGTATCAACTCGTTCCAAAAGAAAAACCTTCGCCTCTCTGTGAAATGCAAGCTTTATTTTATAAAATTGCCGCGCAATAAATAAATCAATAATTCGGCGAGTGGCAAAACGGTTGCTCTCAACTCACTTTTAAAGCTGTTCTAGCGGTTTCGGTGGATGTCGTGCCGTAAATGCCCAAATTTAAAATCAATCTTCGTGAGACAACTTGCGCAACTCACTTTTAAATCCTTCAGCCCCCCGGTGTGACCGTGCCGTAATGCCCAAATTTAAACAATTAGTTGCGAAATCTAGGAGGATTTCGATTTGAGCAAAAACAGGAACATGAGAAAACGGGCCTTAGAAATTTGCTTAGAAAATTCAGAAATTTTCTTTTATATTTTATTTTTTGCTTTAACGATCTATTAGGGTCTTATAAACATTCTCTAAGACTTTCGAGCAGATCCGAAAATATGTTTTATAAAAATAAAAAGAAACCATTTTTTTACCGTCCCGTTTTATGAAAAATTATTTCAACGACATTTTTTGTAATTTTGTAAAATGTGCGCTTTTTTCCAAAAATGTCTCATTTGGAAAAAAAAAATTGCACTTGAAAATTGTTTGAGATTTTGTATTTACCATGTCTGGACTTACTTTGACTCAAATTTCTTCAAAACTATTTAAAATATTTTAATAATTTTTATTTTGTGAATGCTAACACCCAAATACATCAAATCCATGTTTGAAATCTATCAAAAACAAATTTATTTCATCAAAATCAGTTGTCGAATTTTGAATGCCATTATTTTGGAACTACTTTTTCCTAAATGGTTACCATTACCGCTCTACCGATTTTCAATTTTATACCCTTGCACAGTGGAAAATTTTGGCATAAACTAGACCGGCACAGTTAGAGGGCTGTAACTTGGAACATTTAATAGTAATGGCATAAATAAGAAACGAGCAAAATTTTGGACCGGTCCGGCCACGCCCACTAGAACGACCCATACAACTCTGTCCCTATGAGCGCACAGATCTCAGAGATGGTCAGAGATAGAGGTTTGACATGTAAGGGACATAAGCTTCTTATACTCACAGGCAGATTAAAATTATTTTCAATTTTTGCCACGCCCCCTCCCGCCCCCGCAATTTTGAAAAAACGTCATATCTACCACAATTTTGAAGATATATGGTTCGAACCTTTTAGACATATTTAGTAATCAACATTACTTATCAATCTGTCAAAGGAATGGTAAAGATCGGACAATCGATAGTAAAGTTATAAGCAAAAGAAATTTCGATGTCGCAGCGCTGCAGCTCCGTTGCGTTCTGGTATTGCTGCAGCAGCAAAATGCACTCTAAGCATTCTCCGTCGCAGGTAAAGAGTATATTACAGTCGGGATTTTTTGATTTTCTTAATATTTTATTTTGCAAAATTATCCAAAAATAATAAAATACACTGATCCCGTCTGCAACAATATCAAATATTTCGAAAACGAGCAAAAACGAGCAAAATGTATTAATTATACAAGTTAAGTACATTTTAATGGACACAATTGCATCTTTAGTTGCGAGAAGCAACGAGGAGCTGCCCACTTTTACTCCATGGAACAAGTGACATTTAGGTTAGATTCGCCTAAAAAATACCACAGCAACCTCACATAAAAACAAAGGCAAAACATAAAAAGGCTCAAATTTCTTTATTTTCTTGTAATTTACATGCCTTTTGCAACATTTTGGCATTTCAAAACATGAATTGCTCAATACATTTGTAGCTGATTTTAATTTTGAAAGAACAGGTCGTGCCGAGGCACCGGAGCAATACAATTTTGGTTAAAAAAAACTTATTTTCAGGACCGTGCCTAAATTCCAGGGATTTACAAAAAATGTTTTGAACCAGCAATTAGAGTTCATGGTTCTATACTCTTTCAGAGGAATTAAGCTTTTTTCCAATATTCCAACATTTACTTTTTGACTTTATGACAAAATTTTGGCAATTCCGGCCAGTGTGCCTTGGAGAGTGTTGAATTGAAATTGTCCGGATATTTAGAAGGAAGCAAAAAACTTATAAATACGAGGTTTGATAGCGATAGCACTAAAAACAAAAAAGTTTTTCTCACTAGAACTATTTTTTAAACCGATCGTTCCTATGGCAGCTATATGCTATAGTCATCCGCTGATCAAGAATATATATACTTTATGTGGTCGGAGATGCTTCCTTCTGTGCGTTACAAACATCCGAACAATTTTAAAGGGTATAAAAAATCATTAAAAATAAAAAACTTAATTTGTGGATCAATTCGTGAAGAGGTTCATAAACCAACCCGTCTACGTACTTGTCCGGTGCGCTCGACCGAAAACACTGCCAAGTCAGCAGTGGTGGTCATTTGACCACAGTTTGATTTGCTTCAAATTATTTGCTTCCCTGACTGATATCCCAATTTAAACTCCAAAATGTTCTAAGCCCAAAGTACTCGAATTTTGCCAGAAGCCACTCCTAGCTCACCAAAATATTGTTTATTTAGCTTCCAATTGTTGATTGGATTAAAAATGAAGTCTATGATGAGAACGCCTTTTACTCTTTCAACATATTCCCATCAAATTGCATTTCAGTTTCCATTGTTCACTTTTTCTCCGGTAAAATAGAATTTTATCTTGGTACCTTGGCACAAAAACTTAATTTGAATCCTTTGATCCTGTCATTGTTAGTGCTATTATTAACACACAACTCACCTGTTCCTGCAGCTCGTCGTAATAGAATTTCAGTGCATACAACAATAGGCAGAATAGCATGAATAGCTTAGACCATTTGATCCAATTACCATTGCATTGCGATGCCTTACCAGGACAGGCCCTCTGCAGGAACGCGTGCATTGTCTCACCCAGATAATTTGGTTTATGAACGTTCAATATTTGCCTCAGCTTGCTTCGGGCTTGTTTCAGTTCCATATTGATGATGTTACCGCCACCACGACACGCTTCGTACTGTGTTCAGGGTTTCAGTGAGCCTTGCCTACGAGTAGCCGACTTTGAGCACTCGCCTGGCAGTAAATTGATTATCTACTAGGACACAGGCACCAGCTCTGCTGTGCTGTGCTGCGTGGTTAGCATGTGATAAGACGCAAATTGCTTGTTATTGTCAATTTGGCTCACATTGTCCTTTATTTTTTTTTTGCAGCAATCCTTACAGCAGTGGATCGGGCACTTGCATCACCTACGATGCCATCAATGCAGCCTACTTGGATGCGCGCAAACGTATACGTAAGTTGAAGTGCTTACGGCTTCTTTTAAATTAAATTAAAAATTTACACTTTGTGTCCTGCAGATGTGGCACAGCCCAAGTCCGACTGGAAGCCTGAGGAACTGGCCACCGTGGGCGAGCTGTTGCTCGACATCTCCATACAGTTGGCTCGCACGTAAGTACGATGTTGGCTAAACGCATTTGAAAGTTGCCCTGCCACGCCCATTAGCCCCACAGCGCATGGTGATTGCCAAATAACGCATGACAAGGCACTTAAGTCGTGCAACCAGCAGTTGGTGCCACAGTCTGCACGAGTGTTGCCCTCAAGGTTCTGCGCTCACAAGCAGAAAGCTTCTGCGGGGATTTGAAAGTGATTTGAACATGCAAATGCTAATTGCAACTCAAAAAGCGCGGCTTTGACTGATGGCCAGGCACTTGGGTCGATGATGAGGCCGACAAATCTTCTTGCCTGCTGCCAAAACTGGCGCAACTGCATTTTTTGCATTTATTTGTTGTGCTCGCAGCGCAAAAATGTAAACAAACGCCGAATTATGCAATCGGCAGGTCTCAGTGAGAGTGCGCGTGACTGTACTCCTCCTCCCCCTCCCACTGGTTCAAACAAAAAATTATAAAGAAGCTGCGGAGGATGCCACAGCAGCGGCATTATTTCCAGTTTTACAGTTGGCCAACAATTGGCGATTGCCGAAGTGGAATCTGGGTAAGCGGGTTGCCGAGTCAGTTGGCCAAATCCGCAGCCGCTTAGCTCGGTGGAACAAGTGTGACTTTCACTTATCCCCCGTCTAGACTACGCTTTGCCCAGACCAGGTTGTCATCTGCATCCACAGGTGATGCGGATGGGTCCGTTTCAATTGCAGTTGTATAACCATTTGATTACATTCGTTGCCGCTGGCTAATAATAGTGGTTAACAGCTTAATGGCCATGCAAATTTTGTGGCCACTTTAATGGCATTCTAAAAATTGAAAAACAGATTTTTGAAGCACTAGTGCGGGGAGGGTTTATGAGAATGAAAATGTAAAGCGAGTGGAAGTATAAATAAGCAATTCAAACTCCTTTTAAAAGTTTTTAAGACACATACGATATTTGCCACATTTTCCCATTTTGTCTTAAGAAAACTCAATGATTAAATAGTCAAATCATCTGAAAAAAAGTTTAGGACAGATTTTTACAATTTATTAAAGAATATTTTAGAAATTTAAAAAGGGGGAAATTAACCTCGTTAACTTCCCTTGCAGCTTTTAATGGTATCTCTACCAAATCATCAGCGGCCTTTGCCTGTTTTTACTGACAGCCAGCAGCTACCTCTCCATGCCAGCGGTACACAGAGTATATTAAGTTTGTACAAAAGTATGTAACAGGGAAAGGGAATCATGTCCGACCATATAATGTATATATTTTCTTGATCAGCATCAACAGCCGAGTCGATATAGCCATGTCCGTCTGTTCGTCTGTCCGTCCGTTGTTATGAACAAACAGATCTCAGAGATGGTAAGAGATAGAGGTTTGACATGAATGGGACAAATGTTTCTTATACTTGCAGGCAGCTCAAGCATATTTTTAATTTTTGCCACGCCCCCTACCGCCCTCGCAATATGCAAAAAATGTCATATCCTGCACAGTTTTTTAGTTAGATGGTTTGTACCTTCTAGAGACAGTTAGTATTTATTGATATGTATCGATTTGCCGAAGAAATGATATCTATCGAATGAGCGATAAGCAAAAGTTAAAGCAAAAACCCCTTTGCCCCACCATCCTATTAGGCCATTTCCACTAAGCAACATCTAACATCTTGGAGCAAAATGTTTCTATTCCATACGTTCTTCATCAAATTAAGTAGTGGCAGAAAAACTTGTCATGCATTATTAAATATTTATATTTTATTTATATGGGTTTTTCTGACCTGTTTTTTGTCAAACTTTTTATATCTGGCTGGCTTGAGGTCGGTGGAGAGTTACAATTCAATGTAATCAACACAAATCAACAGCGATTAATTACAACAACTTGGAATAGCAATTGGTATGTCCGTACAACGATCGGTGTTTCAAAGATAACCACATCCTATCCTCAGTGGACTCTATATATTATGCATTATATTTATATATTAAGTTGGCAGGAAAAAGAATTGAAAACGCCTTGCACAGAAGCTAAATTAAGAACCATATTAATGACACATGACAAAATCATGATAGTGATTAAAGAGGTGCTGTCCCCATTCCGGACATGATGCAGATCTTTACACCTTTTACGCAGAGGACCCAATTGACATTAATTCTTAAATTTCGTGCAGCAAATTCATCAACAACACCAAAGCCCTTGTATTAAAACGTCCGAGATCTGATGATGATTAAATTAGCAAGAAAGATACTGAAGCATTAGAATTCGCCAAATATGTTGCAAGAGACCCAAATAGTCTTCCTTCGGGATAAGGAACAAGCATATCTGCCTTTTAATCAACAGCATGAGATTTTTAAGCCTGATATTGTTGAGCAAACGTTAAATAAATTTCATGCCAAATTATCATTTCTCGAAATATTTTCTTGTAATTTTTAATACAACTCATTTTTGAGAGCATTGACTGACAGATGTGGGATGTTAGATGTGGCCAGTGTAAATTTCAATTTCACATCATCATCCAATTCCAAGCGTTCCTCTAAAATGTGCTCAGTGTGCAGAGACTATAACTCAACCAAAACGAATTTCATTCAAGAAAAAGAGAGAGAAAGGGCGCGAAGAGAAACATAGAGATGAGCGCAGCAGCAGCGATGCATTTAGCTCCTACACGAGATACAGAGTATGTTTAAGACGGGCTCACTTGTTTTTTTAAGTGGTGTCCCCAGAAGGCCTAGTCTTCACCGACTTCTTTATCATCCTCCTATAAGTGCTTATGTTAAAATAAACGAAAAAAATCAGTTTTATCTAAACTGCAAGCAGAAACTGTTTTTTTTATCGCGCGATTTAAAAAAAAAAACAATTCGCCTGCACCGCATTTCAAAAAGACTGAACTCTGAAATAATTATATCAAAATAGTTGTGTATTTTCTGCGTTTTTGCAGTCAGCTCTAGAATTTTCCCCATTTTTTTCCGTAGAATACTCTTGTGACGCTTGAAATAGACGATGACTTCTCCTTACAATAAGTATAAAAATGTGGACAAAGTAA
>JAEIFU010003664.1:0-25687 GCA_018904235.1 Lordiphosa stackelbergi | reverse complement strand
TAATTTAAGTAATTAATTTTATGAGTAAAATGCTTCATTGCAAGCAAGAAAATAGACAATATCATTGAAAAATTAAAGGATAATAATGAAAACCTCTTTAGTGGACCTCCAATTGAATCTAACGCTCTAACGACTTTTTCAATTAAATAGATCTCTGATTTCGGTAGTAACCACAAATTTAGTTTGAATAAATCTAATGGAGATGAGTAACTGAAGTCGTTGATTAATAAAAAACCATGATTGCTGGAAGACATTATTAGTTTTTCTTTTTCGAAAATTAAACAAATTTTATCTTAGACACTTAAACAAACATCCATTTTCAAAGCCCTCAATACATATAGGCCAGTTATTTTCCTGCAGTCATCACCTCTGATATCACCTCCGATATCCCTAACCACTTGTTTTGATCGATTTCAGATTGCCTCCTGTGTGGACCTCTGCAAATGGCGAAACCAATCAAGAGAGCGCGCACACTTGCGGCTGAAAGATGTTTTGCTCAAGCATGATTGTGTATTTCGCCTTGCTGAAGTAGCAAATTTAAAAGGTATGGTGCAATCGGTTAGCACAATTAAAGTGCATTTTTATATATTGCGTTTCTAATGACCCTGTCCACATTTGCTGAATTTTGGAGAAATTTATCTTAAACCGTTAAAAACCAGAGTTTGCAAAAAACGGTCCCCTGTTTGCCTGTGTCAGAAAACGAACGCTTTCGCGCGACCACATTCAATAAAGGTACCGAATCAACCTTTAACTACGTTCTCGGCCTCTCTTTGCTTGTGAGAGGAGAGAAAAACACATTTTTGGTATTTTTTTCCTTCAGGTCTGTTACGTCCCTTTTGGTAAAATTTGTGCATTCAAAACGTCTTCTTTGTATGTATGTATCGGTTTGTACGCTAACAGCATAGGCTCTGCTAACAATATGAATGTATGAGAAAACTATATACGCTCTCTCGTTCTCTCTCACACTGACTCGCTCTCTGCTTATGCTAAACTGTGGCGGTCTCTTGAGTTTGCAACCTTTTCAACTAACATTTTTAAAGTTCGGTCTTAGAAAAGACCGCATTTTATGAGCGATTGACTGACTTGGGCCTGGTATGGGGTTGCTCTTAGACCGATCGGTGCTGGGTGTGTAACCAGATCAAACTGAACATTAAGTTGAGAGTTATTTATGAGCTAAAAAATTAAATTGTTGTCGTTGTGTGTTGCTAGTACAAAAGTACCCATTAAACATGAACCGAGGCTTCATTTAAAAAACTGTGTATGTTTTATGCCGGGTTTTAAAAAAGTCAGATTTTGTCGAACTGTGTTATCTATCGATTTGCCGAAGAAATGATAAAGATCGGAGGAACGAAACTCAAGCTTTGACCAAAAGTCAGTTCCAATCAAAGGTTGGTTTTGAAATGGTAACAGCAGTGGCGCCCTCTATTGGTCTGTTTTGAAAGTCAAGTAGTGGCGTCATCTATTGGTCAATTTGTACAGAGTATATTACAGTCAGTCTTGACCGACTTTCTAAATTGTTTAATTAGAAGAAAAATTCAAAGAAATCGTCACACGGAAACAGCAAAAACAATCATTCAAACACTCACCATTCTGAGCGCTCCCGTGGCCGTTCCATTGGGCAATATCACTCCTCGATCCCCATGCTCTTCCTTAAGCAGCTTAATGGTAAAATTCATATGCTTGGCCAATGAACGAAAAAGCATTCCCTCTATGCCATGTATTCCATTCTGATCGATCATCACAAACGGACGATGCTCAAAGGTAACCGTGACCAGTTCACAGCCATGCATATTATCCAGTTTGCTGGGAAAGAGGGTCTTACCCACTGGCCAGTTATTCAAAAAGTCGGCATAGTGTACAGGCCACCAGGATTGACAACGATGTGGTTGATATGGAAAATACGTGTACAATTGCACCAGACCATGCCGGGTCAGAAATACACTCACATTGAGCACATAAATGGCCAAAAGACGTCGAAAGATCTCCTTAATCGATGCGAGGCGATTGCTTTCCTTGCCCGTATAAACCAAAATGAAGTAACCGTTCCGTTTGTACATGCTGCCCGGCTGAAGTAATTGCCGCTCCAGACGCTGATAGGCCCTCAGGCTATCCAGTAGCCATATGGCACTCTGTAGACCAGACACTCCACTGCTGGGTGCTAGATTATCGACATCCTTCCAATTATCCAGCAGAAATTTGATTCTACAAGAGCCACTCGCTCGCCGGAGCACCTCATCGATGAGATCATTGTGATAGCCACGGCTCGACACACTGCTGGCAAACTGTGCCACCGAAAGGGGCAAACTGGACTGGCGTCCAAAGTGTCCATTGATGGCCCACACCAGAGCCGAGATCAGGCTAATGTTGTGCATCGCCTGTGGCCACATGGTTGTGAAGCGTAGCCTTGCATGACCAGACCCTTTTATGGCCTCAGCCCATTAAACTTATCGTTGCGTGGCATCTTCCTTCTAATGGCCACATGCAAAGCGCGCAACTGCAAAATGAATATTAATTATTTTATATTTTCTCTACAATTATTTCCAAATTTGTGCCATGACTAATTTCACCATCGATTCCAGCAACAAGATTGAGAAGATGATGCATGCATTCATCATCTTCCCCAAGCCAGCCCACAGTTCGTGTTGCAAGTCCAAATTCAAAGGTCACTTTGAGTTTTAATAGTTTGTTTTTAATTTTGGTCGTTTTTGCTGATCGCTGCAAAAGCCACCCGCAGTAGCAGAACTTTTGATGTTCTTGCTGAGCCCAGCAAATTGGTTGGGCCAAATGCGATCAAAAAGAAAAAAAATAATAAAAAAATAAAAACGAAGGCGGCAACGCTGCAAGAATTTCGCGGATCAACTCAAATGAAGGGCACAAGCATGTTACAAGAGACAGGGCCGGTCTATGGCAAGGGTATGGATAAGTTTTGAATACAATTTTCCAAGGGGATTGAAAATATTCAATGTTTTCGTGCGGAGATTTCATGGAAATATGTTGTTCAAATGTAAGTCTATAATTCTAAGACTAATTTGTATTCTAAAAGCTAAGTTACTTGAGGTAAATACATGGGGTGGTACCTTGGGGTAAAACTTTTTCAAGAAAGAAGTTATTTACTTGAATTGATCCTGAATCATTTTATTAGTAATTGGTGCCAAAAAAAAGTGTGAGTGTCGTTCACACTCACGAGGCTTTGATGTGAAATCTGATGCCAGTCACTGTTTAATCACTCTTTAGTAACTGTTTAGTCTCCCTTAGGTCACTGATCCTCTTTTTTCCTCTTTCATAACCTCTTTCATCACCTCTCATCACTTTTGCGTCAATTCTTTCATCACCTCTTTCATCACCTCCTTCATCACCACTTTCATCTCCTCTTTCATCAACCTTAACTAACACCTCTTTCATCACCTTTTTCATTAATTTTTTCATCACCTCTTACATCACATTTTTCATCAATTCTTTCATCACCTCAAATATCACCTTTTTCATCACCTTTTTCATTAATTTTTTCATCGCCTCTTTCATCACCTCTTACATCACCTTTTTCATCAGTTCTTTTATCACCTCTTTCATATCCTCTTTCATCACCTCTTTCATCTGCTCTTTAATCCCCTCTTTCCCCCTTCTTCCGTCCTCTTTCACCCCTCTTTCCCCAGCGTTACGTGACGCTTTACCAATATTTCCACCAAAGAAATGAAGCTTTATTTCTTAAAATGAAAAAGAAATGAAGAAAATGATGTCATTTCTTCCATACAAATTGTTGTTTCATTTTGGCCTTCATTTCTTTCATTTCCTAAAAATTATGGCATTCCCCAGGATGGAATTTGGTATTTTTTTTAAACACTCGCTACTCTCTAGCATTACTCTCTACTCTCTAGAAACAGAAAGTGTCATCACCAATAAATTGTTCGCGAGTTATCTTGTAATTAAATTTCACTGATAATAGCGTTGATAAAAATCTATGATTAGATCTTTTGATCTGAACCATCAGAACTATCATCAGAACTATCATTTGTATGTCAGCTATACTATATAGTTGTCCGATTTTCATAAATCTTGCTGAAATTATGTGAAAGCATCGATAACGTTTGCGTGAAAAACAAAAAAAATTTTCTCACTAAGGGCCGTTTTCTCACGTTCCTGTTTTTGCTCAAATCGAAATCCACCTAGATTTCGCAACTAGGTGGATTTTGTGCAATCGGTTGTCTCATGTAGATAAATTATGAATTTTGGGCATTTGCGCCACGGTCACACCGGGAGGGCTGGAAAGGCACTAATAATGAGTTGGCAGCGCCTTGCCACTCGCTGAATTATTGTTTTTATTAATTGCGCGCCAATTTTCAAAAATAAAGCATGCATATCACAGAGGAGGAGAAGGTTTTTCTTTTGGAACGACTTGATACTATTATGGGAGATTAAGCAATAGGTATAAAGCTAAGTTCACACAGGCAAATAATTTGGAAAATTTTTTGTGAAAATTTGGCCGTATAGGCCAAGTTGTGAAACTTTCCGGCCACATTTGATCAAATTATTAACGTATGAAACTATAGCTTTTGTTTTAAGTCCTGTAAAATCTTTAATCATCTCTATTTTAATAAAAATTTGGCTAAATTATCTGCCAGTGTGAACTTAGCTTAAGCAATGAACTAGGGGAATTAAAATGCGGATCTGTCTCTTCAACTATTTCTGCAGGTGTCTTGCATACAAAATCCACATTCAATATTTTTCATTTTGGGTTTAATTTTTATCAATTCAGACTTAACTGTTTTTAGCAGCAGCTCTTTTTATTTTTTTATAATTTTCAGTGTGACCATATACATATATAAAAAAACATTATTTGGTTAAGCATGTACATGGTTTTCAAATCAATGAGAATGAAGTAGATGGCAACGAAATTCATCTAGATGGCTAACCTTGAACATGAGCAAAGCAAATGCAGCAAATCCACCTAGATTTGCAAAAACAGCAACATGAGAAAACGGGAAAAATTTTTCAACCGATCGTTCCTATAACAGCTATATGCTATAGCCAGCCGATCCGGCCGGTTCCGACAAATGTATAGCGTTTTTGTAGCAAACGACTTCGTGCCAATTTTGGTTTAGATAGCTTTAAAACTGACGGAGGAGATGGCATAGAAATAGACGGCCGGACAGACATGGCTATATAAACTCAACTCAGCAATCTTATAAAGAAAATATATACTTTATGTGGTCGGAGAGGCTTCGTTCTACAAACATCCGGACAATATTAATACAGGGTTTGTCCGGAAAGTAATAGGACTGAGTCCATTTAAAAAAAAATTTTTGAGTCAATCGTTACATTTCTTTAAAAACTTTCAAAATAGGCTTCTTCTGCGTCGATGCAGCGCTGTCAGCGCGATTTCCAAGCATTGAAGGCGTCACGGAAGACATTCTCCGGAATAGCCTTGAGAGCCGCCGGCCGGTGGGGCCACATCTGGGATGTAGGGCGGCTGCAGAAGCGTTGGGATGGCGGCATTGGTCAGGCAAGAAGTCACTTTTCAAGTTCACTTTTGGGACCATCTTTACGCACACCTTGCTCATGTTCAAATGCTCCGTCACAATGTCATGAACCATAGATTTTGGTAAATTTAACATCTGGGCAATTAAACGAATACTTAGTCAACGGTCTGAGTTCAAAACTTTGCGCACACGAGTCACATTGTCGGTGTTTGTCGAAGTCGAAGGTCGTCCAGCACGGTCTTCATTGGCAACCTTTTCCCGGCCCTCCAAAAAGGCCTGGTGCCACCGAAATACACCACTTCATAGAACTTAATCGCGTACTTCTTGCCGGCTTGCCCCACTTACAGAAACACGTCGCGCGAAAATACCTGTCCTGACTGTCCAGGTGCTTGGAGACAACTGACCAGCAGCTCGTTCGTTAGCTAGAAACGCCCTCTAACGAGTCCAAGTACAGTCGCGGAGGAAGAAAACCATTCCTATTACTTTCTGGACAAGCCCTGTATACCCTCTACTCTATAATTGGCAATAAAATTAGCTTTCGATCCATATCTTGATGGACTCCACCTGAAGATATGGCATAAAATGTAAGTGCCAAAATCAGATCTGGAACCAATCCATAAATTTTAAAGTGTTTTTCTAATCAAAATAATCCAATTATCGAGGCAGTAGCGTTTTGAGCGATTTTGTGTTTTTTTTTATTTTCAGAAAAAGAAGAAATATTGTTTATTGATTTTTTAATAAAAAGCAGATAGATACCTTTTGCTTTGAAGCTCAAAAAGTCGGAAATGCTTTAAATAAACTCCAAACAGTATAAGATCAAGCTCCGAGCACTTCAAGTGAGAATTTTGTATTTAAATCAAACAAAATTTAGTACTTCATGTACTGGATTTAAGCCCTCTACACCATCAAATTCACTCTGCACCTAACCAGATGCACAAATGCATCGTACTAAAATTTAGAGACTTCCAGAATAAAATCTATTTCATTCAAGGCCCTACCCTCGTCGAGGCCCAGTCCCTCCCTGGCTATGATCAGTCACTCCAACGTCTTGTCGAGCGCTGCATCATTTACGCTGATTCCAATGAAAAATATTGGTCAAGCTCTAAAATAGTTAAGCAAGGTTTTTTGCTGTGACGGCTGCTGCGATTTCTTTCTTTTTTGGATTTGGAGCACACACACGGAAATGTTACGGTCTCGTTGGAACAGTGCGTGCACTAAATGGAGGCACGAATTCGTCAACGTCTGCAGTTTGGCTGGGTGGCAAAAAATCTATTTGTGTCGGCGTTGTGATCTACGGAATAGTCAGTCGCTCCACAAGCTCCGGCGCATATCGATCGCTTCGAAGTGAAAGCTCTTGAAGAAAGTAAACGGTTTCCAGTTTTTTTTTTGTGTAACCAAAATGAGATTGCAGTGTGTACTGCTGATCCTGGCGCTAGTGGGCGTACCAGTGTACTGTCAGGAAGTGGCGCAGGCTGAAAGCAATGCCACCACTAGCCAGGAAGGGGATAAGCCCCGCATACCTAGCGGTGAGGAGGTTAGTATTTTATAAAGGGAATCCTCTTTTAGAAGCTGATTTAACCCATCGGCTTTCCCGACAGATTCTGGCCCAGCTGCCACCTATAACGCCCCTGCGTAGTGGTGTACCCTCTCTGGATGCTTTTTATATGCTCTTCCCTGCCTTGGGCAGCCTGCTACGTTGGGGCAGCCTTTTCCCGGCTCAGACCATACTGGGCGCTGTACCAGATACTCTGCAGCCCACGGCATCGGCCTCCAAGGTGGTATTAGTTTTGGCTGATGATGCCCAGGCCAAATCTCGTGTGCCGCGTCAGGACTCAGCAGCGCCAGCGAATCCCCTGAATGCACCTGCCATGCTTACCTCACTGCTGGGTCAAATGCAGGCCCCTCAGTTGGGTCAGGCCTTGAATACCGGCTGGATGAGTCCGGAGAACTTTAATCCTTCTACCTTAATGGATAACATGAATCTGGGACAGTTTGCTCCACAAGTGGGCCAGGCTCTGTCGCAATTCCAATTGCCAACGCTTGATGGCTTCTTGGGCGCGGCTCCGCCAGCAGCCCCACCAGCTGCTCCCACTCCACCCGCACCCACACCCACCGCCAAGTCAGCCACTCCGGATGCACCGGCCCCACCGGCCACTCCTGCAGGTGCGGGTGCCTTTGGTTCCTTCCTCAATCCCTCGACCTTTGATGCCAATGCTTTGTTGGGTCAGATGCAGCAGACCTTTGGTTCCCTGCCACCACCACCAAGCACTCCAGACTTAGTGGCCCAGCTGCGTCAATTCTTTCCAGCAGCAGCTCCTCCCGCCGCTCCTGGTGCCGGATCAGAAGGTCAGGCCTCGGATATATCCGAGGTGCGTGTCAAGCCGGAAGCGCAGTTTGCCCAGCTGAATATAAAGCCCGCCCAGGAAAATCCACAACAGGTACCCCTGCTGTGGTTCCGCATGCCCACAAGCCGCGACGCTGCGGAGGAGGAGAAACCCTCCGAGGATCTGCGTATTGAGGCCAAACTGCAGGCATTTGAGCGTCAGGTTATAGCCGAGTTGAAACTTCTCCAGCAGATTGAACGTATGGCCAAGGAGATGCGTGCCAGCGCCCAGGGTGGCACCACCACACCCTACAAGCTGAACTATCCCCTGAGTCGCACGCCCGTGCATAAGATCACCCGCACAGACATTGAGCGGGCTCTACGCGACGACTATGTGCGTCGTCTGGTCCACAAGGAGGCACAGCGCAAGTCCAAGAGTAAATACTCAACGGGAGCGGCCGTCAAGCGTCAGACCATGGCCACCGAACAGACCATGTCCAAGGAGGATATTGTAAAAATGATGGCCTATGCCTATCGCATGGCCAATGAGCAGCAGGCGGCAGAGCGAAATGCCAATGAGGATAAGATCTATGCAGCCTACCGTGCCCAGAATCCACCGATGGCCGAGGAGCAGCAACAGGCCAGGATGATGCAGCAGGAGAGACAAATGTCTTCCATGACCGAGGAACAGGCCAGGGCCCAGCAACAGCAGCAGATGATGATGCAGCAAAGACAAATGTCGCCAGACCAGATTCCCATGATGCAGCAGCGTCAGATGGCTGAGGACCAAGCCCGGGCACAGCAGCAGATGATGATGCAGCAAAGACAAATGTGGGCAGAGACTAATCCTGCCCAGAATCCCATGATGCAGCAACGTCAAATGGCAGAGGACCAAGCCCGGGCTCATCAGCAGATGATGATGATGCAGCAAAGACAAATGCCAGTGGAGTCTAATCCTGCCCAGAATCCCATGATGCAGCAGCAGCGTCAAATGGACCAGCAGCAGATGATGATGCAGCAAAGACAAATGCCAGTGGAGGCTAATCCTGCCCAGAATCCCATGATGCAGCAGCAGCGTCAAATGGCCGAGGAGCAGGCCAGGGCCCAGCAGCAGATGATGATGCAGCAAAGACAAATGCCAGCGGAGACTAATCCTGCCCAGAACCCCATGATGCAGCAGCAGCGTCAAATGGCCGAGGAGCAGGCCAGGGCCCAGCAACAGCAAATTGAGCAACAACAGATTCAGCAGCGTCAAATGGCCGAGGAACAAATCCAGCAGCAGCAGCAGCAGCAAGCCATGATGATGCAGCAGCGCCAGATGGCGGAACAGCAGGCTAGAGCCCAACAAGAGCCAAGACAAATGAAGGCGGAGGAGAATCCCATGATTCAGCCACGTCAGATGACCGAGGAACAGACTAGAACCCAGCAGCAACAACAAATCCAGCAGCAGATGATGATGATGATGATGCAACAAAGACAAATGGATCAGAATCCCATCATAGGACAGCAACAAATGTCAGCCCAGAATCCCATGATCCAGCAGCAACAGCCAAGACAAATGGATGCCATGATCCAGGAGGAGCAGCAACAGCAAATGCAAGAAATTGAACAAAATCCCCAAATGATGCAACAAAGACAAATGGCGGAACAGCAATGGACCGATGAGAAGATCAAGGCAATGCAACAGCGTGCTTGGGCGGAAGAGCAGGCCCAGGACGAAACGGAACCTCAGGCACGCCACAAAGGTAAACTATTTTAGATAAAAACCATGTAACTTGACCCTAATCCTCTTTGCTTTAGTGGATCTTCTGGGATTGGGCGGCGACAAGCGCAAGAAGAACAAATCCCATCACAACAATCCCACCGTAATTAACTACTATGCGGCGCCCATACGTCCCAGCTATGGTACCAGCTATGGAGGCGGAGGCTATGGTTCCAATGCTTATGGAGGCGGTAGAGGTTATGGTTTTCAATCCTATGGAGGAGGCGGCGGAGGTTATGCTTCGCAAGCCTATGGCGGAGGAGGCGGAGGCTATGGCTCCCAAGCCTACCAGAGAGGTGGATATCGTGCAGCTGTGGGCAATGACCAGATCGATGATATGCTTAGCCAGCATCAAACCCTGAAGGTAAGTTGATCTAGTTGATGAAATTGACACCACCTCACACACCACTCCACTCCACTCCACCACACACAAACTTCCTCCACCATTTACTGCCATTTCATTAAGATTCATACGCTTCATCCTCAATATCATTAAAACAGGCGACGCATTTCAGACAATAAACCCAACACAGCCAGATGATGAAGTAACTCCAGTCCCCAACACCAAGACGACCACTCCATCACCAGCTCCCGACACACATCGTCCACAAAAAAGGTTAGCTAACTTAAACAATACTTTGTCCGAGTTAGACAGGTTCAAAGATTGCGGTTGTAATGGCTCCAATTGTAAATGTGGTAAAAATTGCCAGTGTGGTGCCTCGATATCCTCACGCCCTAAACGTAGCACACCATATCTCACACTAAAAACCATAGATGAAAGCTCTCTAAATGCCCTGCGTGAGGCATATAAGCTAAGTCCTGCAAAGGCCGAGCTAAACAGGTTCAAAGATTGCGGTTGTGGTGGCTCAAACTGTAAATGTGGTACAAAATGTCAGTGTGGTGCCTTGATTTCCTCACGCCATAAGCGTAGCACACAATATGGCACACTAGAGACCATAGATGAAAGCTCACTGAATGCTTTGCGTGAGGAATATAAGCTAGGTCTGAAAGAGATTACCCTAAGTCCGGATGAGGATCCTGCAGAGGCCTTGATGCGTCACAATGCGGCCTCCATACGTGAGGCCTTAGAAAGGGCCAATCAGGAACCCTTGGAGATAGGTGGTGATCAAATAGAGGAGGATATGCCTTTGGAGGAACAACAGTTAGAAGAGCAAATCAGCAGCACCACAGAGGCCACTACTAGTACAACAAGCAGTAGCAGCAGCAGCACCTCCACCACCTCTACCACCTCAACCACCACCACCACTGAGAAACCTTTAGAACAAGAGCAGGTGCCACCTGTTAAAGATTTGTCCCACGAAGCAGAATTCCAAATATTACACAGCATCATTCAAGAACTCAAACAGGAAGTGTCCAGACTAAGTTTAAAATGCCAGGAGCATACCACAGAAATACCTACTACCACCACCACCACCACCGAGCCCACTCCTCTGACCAAAACTGAACCTACCGCCACTCCCCATCCCTTGAAGGTGGCTGAAAAACCCTGGCAAGACTTGCTAGCCAGTCGTGGCTATGACACCAATTTTCTTTCCAAAGCCCATGAAGAACAATACAATCAGGGCATCAATCTGGTCATGCCCAAAAGCCTATCCAGTGACTATAGCTATCAAGAAGTGCAGTCAACTTCCTCCGAGAATAAGTCCAAAAGAGCCACCAATTCTAGCCAAACTTTGACCGTCAAAGAGCAGGCACAACTATTGAATGCTGCTCTACAAGAGTCCCAGACTTTAGAGTTGTCCACCCCCACACCCTATGCCCTGAGGGGTAAATTTGTGCAGCGTTCGACGCGGCAAGCACAGGTAACCTCAAGACTTCAGCCAGTGGTCCATATAAATCCCGTAAAGCTAGATCAATTAATCGATGTGCTTAGCGATTTGGTACGTTTACAGCTTCAGCGCGACAGCCTGGCCAATGGTGTGGCCAAGACTAGTCGCAGCAGCAGCAGCAGCAGTCCCAGTGGAAGGAGTGTTAAGCGCAAGCGACTACGTCGCCGTCAACGTAAACCCCAAAGCAGTCGTAGCAGTAAATCCTAAATCCCATTTCATTTCACTAACCACAATTTTGCATTCACTTTCATTGCATATTCCCACCTTCCATTCTGTGCACCACCACTTCAGTCTCTCATCACCACCAACATCTTCACCATCGAACATCGACGATCCCACGCTGGGCTCCCTCTTCAGCTACAGCGAAGGACTGCTGCAACCTTATATGGGTTTATTACCCATCAGTAGACCCGACGATCCCTGGACCCAAAAAGCCTACGATCCACACTATCCTTTGTACACGGGAGGAGGCAGTTATGCCACCTATCTGAAGGAGAATGATAATCGTCAGCGTCGCGACACACACATTATGTCACATAGTGCGGATGTCAATCCTACGGGCGCTCAGTTGTTAACACCCGGCATGCTGGAACGATTGTTGCGCATTAAAAATGAGTTCCAGCGTCGGTTTCCTCATCTGTACAAGGGCATGCTGAAACATCAGGCGACTCAGACGCGTGTGGAGGTCAAACCACCATTATTGGGAAAAGTAACCAAACCGAAAACCCAAAAAGAGCAGCCGGTATACGAATTGGGTGCCGCTGAACGACTTTTTGATGAACAGGGGGAACCGGAGGAGGAGGAGGAGGAGAAGGAAGCAGAGCCCGAGTTGCAGGAAGAGAAAGAATCTGGCGATCTGAGCTTAGACAAAGAAAAGACAAACACCAACACAGACGCTGAGGAACCAGATGTGGACTATTTTCATTTCGATGATGAAGATGATGAATAGATTTTTATTTTGACAATTAAAGACAATTTTATAGTAAATGTAGAAAAACGTGTTTTATTATTTTATGGATTTTCAAAGCCCATGTTAGATTCGTAGCATGTGTCCTTGGAAAGCATTAAAGTCTGTGCTGATCGAAGTAAATTCCTAATCTTAAACAAACTGCCTTCAACTACTGTTATTTCGCTTAACAAAATATGCGTAGTCTACACCCAAAAAATTCTATCAATATTAATTTGAAACACGTGTCTCAAATTGAAACTGATACTAGTATCATTATACCATTGCAAAGGGTATTATAATTTTGCCCAGAAGTTTGCAACGCATAAAAATATTCATTTCCGACCCTATATATATTCTTGATATATTCTTGATCAGGGTGACGAGCTGAGTCGATTGAGCTTTGTCCGTCCGTCTGTCTGTCCGTCTGTCTGTTTCTACGCAAACTAGTCTCTCAGTTTTAAAGCTATCGAGCTGAAACATTGCACAGAGTCTTCTTTTTACTGCACACTGCTAATATGTCGGAACCGACCGGATCGGATGACTATATCTTATAGCTGCCATAGAAACTATCGGTCGAAAAGTGGGTTTTAATGAGAAAAACTAGTAACTTCTGCTTCTTCTTCCCTCAATTTTTGTATGAAACTTCTCGCAACTTCTGATGCCCGTATGGGGCTTTAGGAAGTACATAGGTTCAAAATTAGACTGTACCTCAGACTCAACAAAGCTACAGCAGTTCAGCAGCATTTGAAAGTGTGCTTTTAACCCTCTTAGAACTTATCCCAGACTGTACAAGCCAGCAGCACCTCAGCAGCATTTGTAAGTGTGCCTTCCACCATCTTTGGACTCACTCTTCATCTGTTAAAGGTACAATATTTTAAATAATGAAGCAAAAGGAGGTCGTGTTTCTAATATTTCAAGGCGGCAGCAGTTCAACAGAAATGCTTAGAAAAACAGGGTGGCCCATCTAGTGTTTGTAATTTGAACTATTCATAATTTGACTTTTTTAACGTCAAATGTCGGAAAGCGACTAATATTTAGTGTTTCCGCTACTCCTGTAGACAAGCTTGAGCTCCTCTTGAGCTCCCACAAAAATTACGTCCGTCTGCTGGTCGTTTGAATAGAAGAAGGTTTATTTTACAAGTCAACCTCATGGCTTTTCTTACAAAAGCTATCGATGTTCGATAGTACAAAATTCGATGGTACAATATTCATAGTAATTCAATTGCCCAACAACTAGTTCCTTAGGACTTCAAACAAGTTCATTTACTTCAATTAATTATAATATACTTTGGTCGCAATCATTTAGTAAATATTTGGACATTAACGAAATGGGACCTTACCTTACCTAACCTTTCCAATAAATGTTGTACCTTTGAAAAATATCGAGCCTTTTTTTATAGCTTAATTAAATTCTGTGTCTCTTAGCATCTCTGAGATTTTTTGTTCATGCGGACAGACAAAAAGACGGACACGACTATATCGACTCTGCTGTTGATGCTGATCTAGAATATATACACTTTATAGGGTCGGAAACGATTCCTTCTCCCTGTTACATAATTAGGTGAAAACTTAATATACTTTTTGTATTTGTGTACTAAAACCAAATCCAAATAGAATCTTTGGGAAACTCGGAATACAAAATTGTTCTACTGATTACCGAGAATATTCAGTTCATTTTTCCGAACACCGTTGTTGAAATTTCGAAGAAGCCTCAAAGTTTTGGTTGGATAGTTTACGTCCTGAACATTTTCGAGTAGGTGGTTTTGGATAAACCTTGCTCTAAATGGCTTATTTAAATGTACATTTTTTGCACCTTTACCGATACCTAGGTACTGGTAATATAGGATGCCTTTTTACCTTACCAAGGTATTTTTGTTGACATTTATCATGTACCTATTCACGGTAAAAAAAATGAGTAACTTTCCAATCACTGGGTATTATCAGCACTCATATCCGAAGCACAATTCTGAGAAGAGTGAACTGCAAACATTTCTTTTAGTGGTTGAAAACCCTCGTGAGAAAAATATTAAGTACGAATGCAGTACTCTTGCAGTTGCTGTGCACTCGTGGAGAGATCTACGCGAAAAGACCCAAATTTATTCAGAAAAATAAAAATTCAGCTTGATTCTTGCTAAATTTTAGAAAAACATTTATAATTTTTCTTCACCATATAAAAAGAGATGTAAAATTTAGGCTAAGGCTCTATTTACACGACTAAAATTTGTCATCTGAGTTTTTGTCGGACCTGAGCAACACAGTTTAGCACTTACACAAGCTAGAGCAGCTCAGTCGAGCCAGTTACAAATCCAATTCACAGTGGTTTCTGCCATAGGCCGTAATTAAAAATAGAGGGAAGCTAACTTCGGGCGCCTTTATTTAAAAAGATCTAATGCTACTCGCATATGCCGATGATATTGACATTATCGGCAAAAACGAACTAATGAGTTTAGCGGTAAATGAGGAAGAATACAACTTTAAAGTTGTAGAGGATTTTGTTTACCTCGGAACGACGATAACCAGCGACAACAACATCAGTCTGGAAATCCGACGAAGGATCACTCTTGCAAACCGATGCTACTACGGGCTAAGTAGGGAGCTCAAGAGCAGAGACCTCAAGCGAAGAACAAAATTAGCCCTATACAAGTCGCTTATCATCCCAGTCCTGCAATACGGCGCAGAAGCATGGACAATGACAGCAGCGGATGAAGCGGCGATTGGCGTGTTTGAACGAAAGATTCTTCGGAGGATTTATGGACCTTTAAAAGTTGGCGATGATTTCCGCATTCGAAATAATGACGAACTGTATGAGCTCTATGGGGACACCTGTCTGGTCAAGCGCATAAAGCAACAGCGGCTGCGCTGGTAAGGACATGTCACCAGGATGGACAAAGAAGCTCCAGTAAGGAAAGCTTATTATTCGAAGGCGGCTGACTACGGAGGAAGAGGCAAGCAGGGAGACCTCGACTAAGATGGGATGACCAGGTTCGGGCAGACATTGCCAAGCTTGGTGTGACCAACTGGTCCCAGCTCGCACGGAGCAGAAGCGACTGGAGAGCATTACTTGCAGAGGCCCAGACCGTCGAACGGTTGTATTGGCCAATTAAGAAGAGAAGAAGAAGAAGCTAACTTCGGCTATACCCTTGGAGCAGCTATTGATATATTCATACGATTTTGCTTTAACTCTCCAAAATTGTGTTGAAACAAATAATATTCATTACTGGAAAGTACAAAGACGCTACCATAGAAATCAAAAAAATGTTTCTCACTAGAACTAATTTTTCAACCGATCATTCGTATGACAGCCATACGCTATAGTCATACGATCCGGACGGTTCCGACATATGTGCACCGTATTTGTACCTAAAGACTTCGTGCAAAGTTTGGTTAAGATAGCTTTAAAACTGACGGAGGAGATAGTATAGAAACAGACGGACGGACATACGGACATGGCTATATCAACTCAGCTCGTCATGCTGATCAAGAATATATATATTTTATATATATGTGGTCGGAGATGCTTTTAATATACCCTCCGGCCGTCAAGGTTGCATTGGTCCATTATCAGTATACATACTTTATAGGGTCGGAAATGACCCCCCCCCTTTACGTACTACAGAAAACATTCTCTGTGTACCTTTTGGTACTGATTATAAAAAGTGACCAATTCATTTTGTAAATAACTACAACGAAAGTTTTATTTCTATTATTTGAAAAAAATTTTTTTTTTATTTTACCATTCAAACGAGTTGCATATGTGTGAGTGAGCGTATGAGTGTTTGCGTGCGGTTGTTAATAACAAAATCATGCTTATAGAATATATGTAAAAGTTAGTGTGCAGCCAAAAAATGTAATTGAATAACTGTGAAAGAAAGAGAAAAGGATGCAAAATTATTAAGTTAATTGCTGCATTTTCGACCAAGAAAGCTTACCCCCGAATTGACGATGTGCAATAATTTGTAAATGTGTTGATCTCTCCATCTTTTTTATTTATATATAATTTGTAATAATTTGTAAATATGTTGCTCTCTCCATCTTACTTATCATTGTAAACTGTAAAAAGAGTCCTGGTTAAAAAAACCTATTGCCCCGTTTTACATTTTGAACTTACCTCGTGTTCAATCAGTGGTGTATTGTGTGGCAACCAATTTGCAGAGTAAGAACTACCTTAGAGAAGCCAACTGAAGGTGGTTGTGTATTTGGTTTCTGAGCAGCGGTATTTTTCCAAAAAATTGCTAATGCTGGACATGTTAGTCGTCTAAGAAAAAGCATTGCCGTTTTTTGGGTTTCTTGTTTTAGACTGTAGAAGATAGTTATGTAGAATTCACATTGGACTTACTTTTATTTGACTTACTTACCTAATTGAAATCGATGTAGGTGAACGAAAAATTTTTGAAATTTGTTTGCATTCGAGAACCTCTTTTAGTATTGGTTTTTGTTTTTGTAGACAACTGTGAAAGAAAACAAAGCGAAATTAATGAATTGGCAAGAAAGTGCCTAAACAAGTAAATTATATTCTTGGTAGTAAAGGGATTGTAGGGTTTGACAACTAAATACCTCTGCGAATTTCACTTACTTCAAGCCAGTTGTCTTGGGTGTGACATCTTAAATTGTTTATATAAATGTTGATTCAAGATCTGTTAAAAAAATTAAGTTATTAATTTATCAAAGAATAATATATTTTTGCCAAAGCTTACCGTTACAAGGAGTATTGGAAAGAAGTACCAAATCACATGGGAATTTGTGTCAAAAAGTATATTTTGTACACATGTTCAAAAATTAAGTTGAGTTATAGATATAGTAAAATTTTGTATAGAACTGAAAAAACTGAATTTAGTTGAAATTTCAGAATGTGGGATTCAGCATACTCACTCGTCGCTGTTTCATCAATTTGCACCATCAAGTTGTTGTGTGGATATCTGGGAAAAAATTATTAAATATAGATCCCAGCTTTGCAATCGTCAAAATCGGGGTTATTCGTCTGGGGTTATTCATCTGAAAAATGAAAGAAAAAAGTAATATGTTGAAAATGGATTTGAACTAAAAATGTTTGCGTCCCGCATATACAATTTCAGCAGACAACCTCAAAGTTTGGTTAGTGGTTAAGTCCCTATACACCAATATGTACAAAACAAGTAAGAAAGACTGTCAATCCAGACTGCAATATACTCGCTGTACCTGCAGTAGCAGCTGAAGGCAGCTCATGGTCATAAGCCGCAAAGGGGCCAAGCCAAGCGTCTCTCAATCTCTTGGCGTGTGTGCTTTAAATTTTTCGCACAAGAGAAAGGGACCTACAGTTTAACGCCGAATCCGAACGGCAGAGTAGGAGAATTTTCTCTTTGATGGCTAGTTACTTCACAGCTGGCGCCAATAGCTGGTGAAGGTGACCGGATGTGTAAAAGCTTTTTTCTAAAGAAAGAAAAATACTTTTTTTTATTATATGTTCCGCGGCGGGATCGAACCCACGACCTCCCTCGGAGCAGTCCAGCACACTAACTGCTGGACCACACATGGCACCACAACTTGCTTTGAAAAATTCTTGTTGAAGGTAAATGATTCCTTCTCCCTGTTACATACTTTTCCACAAACTTAATAATATACTCTGAGTACCTTTCGTACAAAGTGTAAAAGTCAAATCAATAATCCAGTTTCCTCCATCTCTTTCAACCAGAATGTTAACAAATGTAGTCATCCCTGCATTATATGAATTTTGTTGATACTCACATTTTATTTGAAAATACTTGGGAATAATCCAAATTAAAAACAAAAAATTTTGTTCACTGAAAATTTTTACTAGATGTGCTCAGGCCGAGAAGTTGATACAAACTAAATGTTTCAGAGACAACAGGGCTAACTAGAAAGTTTTTCATTTGACATTTACGAAATTTCAAGCAAGGCCCACTCGGATGTTTGAATAACAAAAATGTGATGGTTATTTTTTGCACTAGCTGGCATTGTGTTAAATGTCAAACTTTAAAACAATAATATTTTAAGCATTTGAAAAGTATAGGTGGAAAACAAGAAAGTCGGTCAAGCCCGACTACATGGATAATGAGTATTATATAAAAACTTTGCTCAGTCGATACCGCTTCTGTCAGAAATTAGTCAGCTGTTCGCTCTCACTTACGCTCTCCAGATACTTTTGGGTCAGCTGTTCGCTGTCACTTACGCCCTCTGGCTACATTTGGAAATATGGTCGTCTCGCTCTAACCACATTGATTTCCTACTGGCACTATAAAGTATCTTTTTGGGAACTATCGTTTAGCAGCAGCAAAATTAAGAGGCAGCGCAAAGTTTATCTCTTATTATTATTATTGCTTCATGCCGACTAACATATTCTGTACCCCAAAGTTTGAATATATCTGATAAATATAAGTTAGAAGTCACACAAAGTGGCAAAAAGAACCAGCAAGTGTGTGAAGTGCAGCCTATCGCCGTTGCGGCCAGTGCTGCCCATCATAACTGTTGGTTTTCCTTATAACTCGACTATCGTTCATCCGATCTTTATAATTGTTATCGGCAAATATACTGATTACTAAATATGCGTAGAAGGTAAGAATTATCCATCTACAAAACTGTGGGAGAAATGGCGTTTTGTCCCAATTCAGGGGCGAGCGGGGGCGTGGCAAAAATTGGAAATAAACTTGATCTGCCTGCAAGTATAAGAAATATTTGTCCCATACAGGTCAAACCAATATCTCTTACCATCTCAGCGATCTGTACCCTAATACGGACGGACAGACGGACATGACTATATCGACTCGCTGACGTGCCTTAAATTCGTTTGGATACTTTTTGAGAACGAGAAACTTTTGTAAGGTTTCCCGCTCATTAAACTACTTCAATGACGTTGGATTCACAATGCCCTTTTGCCCATTGCTTTGGACAGAGCCAAGTCCTGAATTCGTCATTCCTGCCTGCATTAAGAGCACCGTGTAACTTGCGTTTATTCAATTCCCGTCTCGTACCGTTAAGTTCTTTGACAAATATTTCTTATTCTCCTTCTGAATACTTACCAAGCAATTATTTTTGATCAATGCAAGCAGCAGTTTTTGTTTTAGTGTGCACTTTGTTTTAACATAATTTCAACATTTTTTGTTGTGTAAAATATATTTAAATTTTGTACAATAAATTTTGAAGCTGTTGACTCTAGGACTGTTCGAAATGTAATGAGGAATATTTTCATGAAACTTGACTGGTGTACAATTTGACATTTCGGGGCCTACTTTGTTAATTGACAAAAAAGTATTTGAAAAGGTATCTATGTTTTTTTTTTTAATTTTTTTATTTAACATATATGAAAGGCTATAAAGGCACAATTTAAGGAGCTGCGGGCAAAAATGAAAAACTGGCTTAAAACCATGAGAAGAACAGCAGACACATTAATGTTTAGTGAAAGAGTAATAACTTATTAACTATACTTATAAATGTGTAGGCCCGACTGACTGACTGACATATTATCAGCAGACAGCCAATACTGCTTATCGTAGAAATCTAAGATTTGGCATAGGTTTTCGTTTAGCTATGCAGGCGCGCACTAAGAAAGAAAATTCGCAAAATTTGTCCGCGAAGTTGGTGAAAACGCCAAAGAAAAGTCCGTATGGGGCAAATAAATGTGCTAAGCTGTTTTGCTGAGAGAACAAGAGAGAGTGAGAGACCCTCACACAAATTAGGTATGTGTTGAATGCATGATGCAGAAAGTTTGAGGCGGAGGGAGTAAGGAGTGAATGAGAGCGGACGGGAAAGAGTGGAGAGCGTTGTAAGAGGGAGGGCGGCGAGGGAAAAGAGTCGGGAGCTGTGGAGGAGAGGGTGGGGAAAATGGGAAATTGAAATATGATTGAAGACTGCCTGCCATGAGGCCAATTTGTTTTGATATTTAGTTCGTATTTATTGGTTCTACGAAACTGAACTTATATCGAAGTATTATTCAAAAATATTTTCTCTTTAATTTTTGGAAAAGACTTAGGAATCTATACGTTCCCAATTATAGGCAATCAGTGTACATGTGTACAGGCCACTGCATTTACCACGCATAATTTTGATATATTTTTACCAGCTGTGAACTCCGGACTGTCTACAAGATAAAACCACACAATTTCTACATTTTTTATTTGACTTTTACAAAATTTCAAGCAAGGCCCACTAGGATGTTTGAATTTATTAATTTAAATTAAATATTATTTTTTAAAAAAAAAAAAAAAAAAAAAAAATTAAATAAAAAAATAAAAAAAATACTAAATTTTAAATATAAAAAAAAAAATAATAACTTAACATATTTAAATTTTTAAATATAACCTGTTTTTAGGACATAGGGTCCTTGGAAAATGGTAAAAAAAAGCCATTATTTGCATTTTTATGTCCATTTTACGATTGATCCATCAGAGATATGGAACTTCTAAATCCAAATTAGAACCAATGAACTTGTCTAGAACAAATGAATGTTTTACCATTTTAGGTTCTGTGCTGCGAATAAATTAATTTTAAATTCTTGTCAAAATACTTATGTCCACTCCCATTTGCACATTTGGATTTATATTTCTAACCTATGCAACTGATTGTGTACCACTAATGTTTTATTGAAAGCTTACTTTTATACCAGGATTCGATACAAATTTCAAAATTTTAGGATTTTTTGTTCAAAAGATATAATGGATTATTTATGAATTTTTTTTAGTCAAAATACTTTTGTCCACCACTGTACTCTGTACCCGGAGTATTTGCTGAATGCGTCGCTGCCACTGTGCTCATCTCTAAGTTTTTCTCTCCCTCTCTCTCTCTCTCTCTCTCTTTGATGCATGCAATGCGGTGTTGTTTGCGTGTGCGTGGGAGGCGTCTTTTTTACATTTTTTTCTCATAACTTGAGAACCGCTCATTCGATCTGTCTACCCTTGGTATACCAGCAAAGTACGTTCGTCTTTGCATGATGACGTTGAGAAGTACACAAAGCTCCGTCAAAATAGGAAAGAACCTTTCCGAACCATTTGATACCAAGAGAGGTTTTAGGCAGGGCGATACCTTATCGTGTGACTTCTTCAATCTACTGATGGAATATATACTGCGCCGGTGCCCACATGCCAACAGAACGGGCGCCTTTATTTAAAAAGATCTAATGTTTTCAGAGATTGAGAGGCAGTCAGAACTGATGGGTTTAGCGGTAAATGAGGACAAGACGAAATACCTTGTATCCGCGGACAAAAAGTCCTTGCGTCTTGGACAATCTGTTACAATGGGAGAATACAACTTTAAAGTTGTAGAGGATTTTGTTTACCTCGGAACGACGATAACCAGCGACAACAACATCAGTCTGGAAATCCGACGAAGGATCACTCTTGCAAACCGATGCTACTACGGGCTAAGTAGGGAGCTCAAGAGCAGAGACCTCAAGCGAAGAACAAAATTAGCCCTATACAAGTCGCTTATCATCCCAGTCCTGCAATACGGCGCAGAAGCATGGACAATGACAGCAGCGGATGAAGCGGCGATTGGCGTGTTTGAACGAAAGATTCTTCGGAGGATTTATGGACCTTTAAAAGTTGGCGATGATTTCCGCATTCGAAATAATGACGAACTGTATGAGCTCTATGGGGACACCTGTCTGGTCAAGCGCATAAAGCAACAGCGGCTGCGCTGGTTAGGACATGTCACCAGGATGGACGAAGAAGCTCCAGTAAGGAAAGCTTATTATTCGAAGGCGGCTGACTACGGAGGAAGAGGCAAGCAGGGGAGACCTCGACTAAGATGGGATGACCAGGTTCGGGCAGACATTGCCAAGCTTGGTGTGACCAACTGGTCCCAGCTCGCACGGAGCAGAAGCGACTGGAGAGCATTACTTGCAGAGGCCCAGACCGTCGAACGGTTGTAATGGCCAATTAAGAAGAGAAGAAGAAGAAGCTAACTTCGGCTATACCCTTGGAGCAGCTATTGATATATTCATACGATTTTGCTTTAACTCTCCAAAATTGTGTTGAAACAAATAATATTCATTACTGGAAAGTATAAAGACGCTACCATAGAAAACAAAAAAATGTTTCTCACTAGAACTAATTTTTCAACCGATCATTCCTATGGCAGCTATATGCAATAGTTAGCCGATCCGGCCGGTTCCGACAAATGTGCAGCGTATTTGTACCAAAAGACTTCGTGCAAAGTTTGGTTGCGATAGCTTTAAAACTGACGGAGGAGATAGTATAGAAATAGACGGACAGACGTAGGGACGGACAGGCGGACGGACATCCGGACATGGCTATATCAACTCAGCTCGTCATGCTGATCAAGAATATATATATTTTATATATATGTGGTCGGAGATGCTTTTAATAATGGCACAGCAATCAAATCCAAAAGAGCCATTAAATATCTTGGAGTAATGCTGGACACAAGGCTGTGTTTCCGAGAACACCTAGCGTACGTCGGAGAGAAGGCAGCAAAATCAAGCAGCGCCTTAGCTAGAATCATGCTGAACACACGCGGACCAAAACAGGGGCGAAGACGACTTTTGGCGAGTGTCACTAAGGCCACAATCCTATATGCAGCGCCAATCTGGCATCGTTCCATGGTGTTCGCTAGCTACATAAGAGGCGTATGTGGGGCGTACCGGCTAAGTGCACTCAGGATCTCTTCTGCGTACCGTACGGTGTCAGAAGATGCTGCATTGGTCATTGCCGGGATGATTCCACTTAGCGAGCTGGCCACAGAGGCAAATGTGAGGTACAGGGCTCCACGGTTGAGTGGCGCAATTCAACCTAGTAGACTTATACATCTGCAGGAAGAGAGGCAGCGGAGCATTGAGAAATGGCAACACCGTTGGGACCTATCCACTAAGGGGCGCTGGACCCATAGCCTAATCCCCAAGTTATTGCCATGGCTGTCTAGAAAACATGGTGAGGTGAACTTTCACCTAACTCAGCTTCTTAGTGGGCACGGCTGTTTTAGAAGCTACCTGAAAAGAGTGGGCCATGATGATAGCGAGGAGTGCACATACTGCGAAGAAGGCACTGTGGAGGACGCCAGGCACGTCTTGTTCGTGTGTAAAAGGTTTGAGGCTGAAAGGGCGGAACTATCCAGGGTGATGGGTGGCGATATAGCCGAAGATAACTTAGTCCCATACATGCTGATGTCGAAGGAAAACTGGGAGGCTACTAGTGAGTTCGCAGCTACCATTATGGCTACGCTTCGGAGACTGGATGTGCAACGTAGAACCAGGGAGTAGGCGGGTCATCAAATCGGCGAAGCAATGCCTTGCGGCCGTCCCGCAGGTTTAAGATGATTCTGTCTAATTTTCTGTACCATGTTCTTATGAATGTATATAGTATTTTGGTTAAGGTAACAATAAAGGAATTAAAAAAAAAAAAAAGATTCTTTTAATATACCCTCCGGCCGTCAAGGTTGCATTGTTCCATTATCAGTATACATACTTTATACAAACATTCTCTGTGTACCTTTTGGTACTGATTATAAAAAGTGACCAATTCATTTTGTAAATAACTACAACGAAAGTTTTATTTCTATTATTTGATCAATTTTTGTTTTTTTATTTTACCATTCAAACGAGTTGCATATGTGTGAGTGAGCGTATGAGTGTTTGCGTGCGGTTGTTAATTCTAACAAAATCATGCTTATGGAACAAATATAAGAGTATGCAGCCAAAAAAGTAATTGAATAACTGTGAAAGAAAGAAAAGGTTGCAAAATTATTAGATTAGACTTAATTGCTGCATTTTCGACCAAGAAAGCTTACCCCCGAATTGACGATGTGCAATAAATCGTAAATGTGTTGATCTCTCCATCATTTTTATTTATATATAATTTGTAATAATTTGTAAATGTGTTGCTCTCTCCATCTTACTTATCATTGTAAACTGTAAAAAGAGTTCTGGTTAAAAAAACCTATTGCCCCGTTTTACATTTTGAACTTACCTCGTGTTCAATCAGTGGTGTATTGTGTAGCAACCAATTTGCAGAGTAAGAACTACCTTAGAGAAGCCAACTGAAGGTTGTTGTGTATTTGGTTTCTGAGCAGCGGTATTTTTCCAAAAAATTGCTAATGCTGGACATGTTAGTCGTCTAAGAAAAAGCATTGCCGTTTTTTGGGTTTCTTGTTTTAGACTGTAGAAGATAGTTATGTAGAATTCACATTGGATTTTTATTTGACTTACTTACCTAATTGAAATCGATGTAGGTGTACATTTTGAAATTTGTTTGCATTCGAGAACCTGTTCTAGTATTGGTTTTTGTTTTTGTAGACAACTGTGAAAGAAAACAAAGCGAAATTAATGAATTGGCAAGAAAGTGCCTAAACAAGTAAATTATATTCTTGGTAGTAAAGGGATTGTAGGGATTGACAACTAAATACCTCTGCGAATTTCACTTACTTCAAGCCAGTTGTCTTGGGTGTGACATCATAAATTGTTTATATAAATGTTGATTCAAGATCTGTTAAAAAAATTAAGTAATTAATTTATCAAAGAATAATATATTTTTGCCAAAGCTTACCGTTACAAGGAGTATTGGAAAGAAGTACCAAATCACATGGGAATTTGTGCAAAAGTATATTTTGTACACATGTTCAAAAATTAAGTTGAGTTATAGATATAGTAAAATTTTGTATAGAACTGAAAAAACTGAATTTAGTTGAAATTTCAGAATGTTGGATTCTGCATACTCACTCGTCGCTGTTTCATCAATCTGCACCATCAAGTTGTTGTGTGGATATCTGGGAAAAAATTATAAAATTTAGATCCCAGCTTTGCAATCGTCAAAATCGGGGTTATTCGTCTGGGGTTATTCATCTGAAAAATGAAAGAAAAAAGTAATATGTTGAAAATGGATTTGAACTAAAAATGTTTGCGTCCCGCATATACAATTTCAGCAGACAACCTCAAAGTTTGGTTAGTGGTTAAGTCCCTATACACGAATATGTACAAAACAAGTAAGAAAGACTGTCAATCCAGACTGCAATATACTCGCTGTACCTACAGTAGCAGCTGAAGGCAGCTCATGGTCATAACTTGGCAATACATGGCACCACTACTTGTAAAATTGGCTATACAGCCGCAAAGGGGCCAAGCCAAGCGTCTCTCAATCGGCAGAGTGTGAGAATTTCTCTTTGATGGCTAGTTACTTCACAGCTGGCGCCAATAGCTGGTGAAGGTGACCGGATGTGTAAAAGCTTTTTTCTAAAGAAAGAAAAATACTTATTTTATTACATGTTCCGCGGCGGGATCGAACCCACGACCTCCCTCGGAGCAGTCCAGCACACTAACTGCTGGACCACACATGGCACCACAACTTGCTTTGAAAAATTCTTGTTGAAGGTAAATGATTCCTTCTC